>JAQQAE010000310.1:0-35746 GCA_029823295.1 Pseudamia nigra
GTGGCGTTATGGGGGTTTGCTGGCAGATGTCAAACAGTTGAAGCCTCACACCGACGTGCCGACAACTCTCTTAGTAACTGGGCACCTTAGGGGGGCAAGACAGGTGTGTATGAGGGAGAGAGAGGGAAACAGACTTGACCTAACCCCCTCTATCCCATCTGCATCCTGACACCTGACAGGGGCATCACACCAGGCCAATCTGTGTGTGTGTGTGTGCAATATATATGTGTGTGTGACCAGTAGAAAGGTAATAGTATGTAAATGACCCCACATATGTCATCCATGAGAAGATGGGGATGGACACACACACATATTCTTCTCCATTATAGACACCCACACACGCCCTCAGGGCTGGGGGTCTCAGCCCTTGTCTGATTTCTTTGGGTCAGTTTCTTACACTTTTGACAGGGTCACACACCTCTCCACTCATTATTAACCTGCAGTAAAATGCCATGCAGCCAAAAACAGAGAGTGTATGAAGGTGTGTGTGAGTGATTTACAGAAGCTCTGTTTGTAGAGGAAAAATGACAAACTGCTCATGTGTATGCGGAAAGTATATTGAGCACCTGGGGTGTGTAGGGGAACGTAGATACACTCACTCTGTTGTGTGTCTATGTGTGAGCGTATCCTCAGGGCATTACCTATCACATTAGCAATATGACAGACTGCCCAGCCTCCTCTCTCATTTCCTGTCAATCAAGCATAGTACTTCACATCCAGCCAACAATACCTCACTTTAAAGAGGAAAGCCACCCAATTACAGTTTTAACATGCTGTGCTTTCGGATAGTTTAATGTGTATCTGTCCACAGTCCCTGCAATTTACTAGCCTCTACCCTCACAGCTCCCATGTGTAGCCATTTCCCCAGCAGCCATTTCCAGTTCCAGGTAACTTTCTCTGTGATCTAGTTGTTTTATTATGCAAAACTGCCCTACGGGAGAAAAATACATTACAAACAATTGTACAAAAAATAAAAAATGCAGTCAGTTTATAAGTTGCTCTTGTTGGTTGTTTTATAAGCTTCCCTACAGACTGCAGATATAATGATATAAGCAACAGAGGATGTGGATCATACTGACATGAAAGCATATGGTTGAAGGAATAGAAAGAAGTGTGTTTGTATATAGACTCACAGAAAGCTGTTAGATGTATAAAAAATTAAATCCTCTCTAAATTCCATCACAGTTACTGATAGGATTATGGCATGTTTGTGAGTGTGTGCGTACATGCACGAGGAGACAGGTGATGAGAGTGTCCTGCACTGTGGTCACTGCTGATACACAATAGGATTATGACCAACACCTTCCCACATAAGTGTGTATGTGTGTAACCAGAGCAGCACAAGTGACCAAAGTAGTCATTCCTGCATAATAAACATCAACATGTGCCTTTGTTTGTCCATATTTACCACTCAATCCCTCACTGCAACCAGATTTATCCTCTTCTACCTCCATCTAACACTGGTTACATCATGTTTCATGAAACGTGCTCAGCCAATAAAACTCAAAATCAGGAATGTGAATGCTGTGTTATCATACTAAAAATAGTTCTGTTTTGTTATATAGACAATATGTGCCCACGTATGAACATGCAGTGCTGTGTGTTTGTGTGTGGGTCTAAGGCCCCCCAGGCTCACTCCATCAACCTCCCTTCACCACCAGCTGTCTCCCCTCATTTACATACTCTCTCCTCCCACTAATGGAATTAGCCACAAGTTTCCTGAGGTGAGGCAACACACAAACACAAACCTATAGACACAAGTGTGTGTACTGTATGTGTCTACAAGATATTTTGGTGTATGTGGATTGGGGATGAGCTGTGAAGGTCAACTAGGAGACACAGAGATTGCTACTTTTCCCAAAACTACTCTGCGTACTACTGCTGTGAAAAGCTTGAAAACCATTATGATGGCTACCCTCATTCCATTCAGTAAATAGTAAGTCATAGTCCATAAACAAAAGACTAGCCATTTATGTAAGATTAATTAAGAACAACGGAGTTACTTGCTGTATGTGTAATAATAAAATGATCAGTTTCACAATTTGGTGTGAAACAAAACCAGCAAAACCAGAGTGAGAGCCATTTTCCATAAATGGTGAAAAAGTGGAAAACCTTTCCGGGAGTGTCCAGCCCACCGTAATTACCCCAAGAGGTCACAAAAGACCCCACAACAGCATCCAAAGAATGACCTCGACCATAAGAAAGAGACTGGACAAAATTGGCCTGCGTGGCCAAAAGAACATAAAGGCTTGTATCAGTTTTGCCAGAAAACATCTTGATGATCCTCAAGACTTTTGGGAAAATACTCTGTGGACTGACAAGACAAAAGTTGAACTCTTTGGAAGGTGTGTGTTACATCTAGTGTAAAAGTAACACAGCATTTCAGAAAAAGAACATCATACCAACAGTAAAAAATGGTGGTGGTACTGTGATGGTCTGGGGCTTTTTTGCTGCTTCAGGACCTGGAAGACGTACTGTGGTAAATGGAACCATGAATTCTGCTGTCTATCAAAAGATCCTGAAGGAAAATGTCCGGCCATCTGTTCGTGACCTCAAGCTGAAGCACACTTGGGTTCTGCAGCAGGACAATGATCCAAAACACACCAGCTAGGCCACTCCAAAGCCTTCAATATGTTTTTCTTAAGCAAGTGGACTTGCATGACCTTAATTTGATTGACATGCTGTGGCATGACCTTAAAAAGGCAGTCCATGCTCAAAAACCCTCCAATGTGGCTGAATTGCAACAATTCTGCAAAGATGAGTTGGTCAAAATTCCTCTACAGTGCTGTAAAAGACTCATTGACAGTTACACAAGTGCTTGATTGCAGTTGTTGCTGCTAAATGTAACCCAACCAGTTATTAGGTTTTGGGGGGGAAGCACTTTTTAACACAGGATTGTGGAGGTTTGGATTTTTTTCCCCTTAAAAGTAAAAACCTTTATTTAAAAACTGCATTTTGTGTTCACTTGTGTTTTCTTAGATTTTTTTTATTTATGTTTGTTTGATGATCTGAAACATTTGTGAGAAATATACCTATGAAAAACTAAGAAATCAGGAAGGAAGCACTTTTTCACAGGACTGTACTGTACATGAAATACAAATATCTTGGTGTACATCTGAACAGGATGGACTGCTCCCAAAACATACTGTAAATGCACTCAGGGGCAGTCATCAATTTTTCCTAAGAAGGCTCAAGTCCTTTGACATCTGCGCTAAGATGCTGTATGCTTTGCCAGTCAGAGATTGCAAGTGCACTTTTTTACATTGTGGTTTCTTGGGGAGGAAGCATCAGACAGAGATGTAAAACTGCTGGTAAAAAAGTCTGGATCCATGGTTTGAAAGAGGCTGGATTCATATGGGCTGTGATGGACAGGTGCACACATCATGGACAATTCAGACCACCTCCTTCTTCAGCTTCTTCTGTCCCAACAGAAAAGTAGCTGTAGTGTACGACTAGCATCACTACAACACAGAACTGAACAAAAAGACTAAAGACCCGTTACTTTGATTTTCCTTTTGTATGAGCCCCTCAATCAAATTTCCTGAAAAGAGGCAATTCAAGTCAATACTCAATTCAAATGTTTAATTGCATCTAGCTGTTTTTTTAATGTCTGCACCTACTAGAAGTGGCCAAAGCGCTGATTCCCAATGAATAAGCAGCTTGTCTGGGATGAAACTGCAAGCTGCCAAAGAAAAGTAATGCACCACAATTTTCCTGAATGTTTTTGAATGGAACTGAAGTAAAAGAGCATCATGTTTTAAAATGATTTCCACAGACTGAGCACTTAAAAGATGAATAACCTGCATGTAAACTACTTCAAAACAGGTGTGGAAATTTCTACCTATTTATGTATCTCCTTTCTTCCCTGATCTGCGACCTTGACAAAGTTTCCGAGGTTCCACTCAGCATCCTCCCATGACCTTTTTTCTGCTTCTCTTTTACTTTCCCCTTTGCCACTCTCCACCAGTGGTTCTCAGATTCCTTTTGTTTCTCCTCCATCTCTCTGTCAGCAGGTCCCGTCCATCAATACGGAACTGTCAGTCATTGGTGTGACAATTGGCAGCTGTCGATGCAATGTAAAGAGCCGCCAGTCTGTATATAGGCTTCAACACCTTAAATGCTATCAGCTGCCAATACATAAATACACACACAATCACATGCATGCACGTGCGCAGTTTGGCACACACTGAAACGCACACACACACCTCATTCTCTTTTCATCCTCATCACACTTTATCATCGCTGATGCAGGAAAATTTGGTTTGGTGGGAAAGAGATCAGATCAGATGAGGAAACAAAGAACCACCTTCTGACTATTCAATATTTGGTGGCACACACACATCCCACTATTGTACTGACGAAGGTCTTTGACACAGAAAGGAGTCACTGACACATGGCACCCCCTACTGGAGACCTGCAAGACCTTTGGCAATGACATTCCAGTCCCTTGTTACACTGTAGCACATTAACATTCATTAATTGATTCACTCATCTGTTCATTTCATCACTCCTCCCTCTCTGCCATCCTTCTCCTTACTTTATCCCTCTTTATTTCATACAAACTTCACATACTCATTTAACTTTTACACTTATTAAAGCAACTTGAACAACATTGTGTTTTAATCTCTCACATGCTTTCTTTTCGATTTTTGTTTCCTCCAACATTTATTTATGGTTTGTGCACAAGTGATGTATTGTAGCATGTTTTCTTGCACTCCTAAAAAAATCAGCAGTGTGCAGTGAGCCTATTGCAAGTAAGTTTAGCCTTTACACTTGTATTTTTACAATCTGTATACTCTTATGACGCTCCATGTTTGGTATGAATGATGGCCAAAATCCAAGGTAAAATAAGTGATCAGTGATCTTTTACATTTCACTCATATTAACTGATGACTTTCATATGACCCTATAGGGCTGTGATCACAAATTCATGGTGTTGTTTCATCCACCTACATACATGCATTAATGCCACACCTTCCCTAAAAGTAATGGTAATTACCAAAATCATTTTCAGTGTATCTGTAATGGTTAATTCACCAGTATGAGCAAGCTCTTTAATCAATAAAAACAAATCTACTGTTTTACAAAAAGCAGAAAAAGCAGTAAAGCACTTTTTTTATTAAGATGCCACATTTGAGTTCTGTCCGTGCATTCCTGATACAAAAAATGTTTTTGTGGTTGAATGTTATGCTTGATTCATTTCTAACATGAGTATAAAAGTGTGAATTAAGTTTCACTCCTGCTCAAAATATTAAAACGTCAAGGACTCACTAAAAAGGAAAGAGTCCACATTAAAGCACTTCATGAAACTGAATGTTAGAGACAAATAAGACAGGTGGTCTGATAAATTTGCAAAGCTTTGTACATCTGGGTGAAAACACACTTCTGTTGCTGTGTAAGTCACCAAACCAGCAGAAGCAGAACAGAGATGAAAGGAACTTACTAAAATGAACTGCAAGGGGAAATGCATATCTGTCTGTTTTCTCTCTTTAACGCATATGCCGTCCATCCATATGAGAAATGTGATTACAAATGAGAGTGTGAGTGAGAGAGTGGAGTGCCACAGCTGGCATGGCATCTGGCTTGGCATATCGTTGCCCGGCCTCACCCGCTGCCTGTGCGCTCTAATGTGGCTGTCTACAAGCCCATTAAGAAGCCATTACTAAATGCTCTGTCTCTGCTCCTCTTCCACGCCTTATAGCACAGGCCCAGGGGAATGCCAGCAACATGGAGGAGAGGGAAAGGAGTGAAGAGACAAACAGAGAGAAAAGAACCGAAAAACAGGTGGTGAGAAAAATGGAAACAGGGAAATGGGCTGGTGTTGGAGAATTAACAAGCAGACTTAGTGGCACTTTGTAGCACAGTGAAGGGGAGTAGACAATATGTACTTGTGTTATACTTCACCATTAAACCAGACGATTCTGACAATGTTCTGTCTCATCATCCAAGAGGGTGGAGGCGTCATCTCAAGCATTTACCTCCAAAAAACAGGTGAAGTCCAGAATGCAGACAACTGTGATTGTGCAATACCGACTTTCTAATCACCGAATCACTTCTAGTTTAGTTTGGGATAAACTGAACTTATAAAATCATTGTGAACAGTTTTCAATAACCCATCTTCATAACTTAGCCAAGTGAGACTTATAACAACTTTCTGGCATCGTACATTACAAAAGTGACATATTTCGAGATTCCATTTTTCAGACAGGATCTAAAACCAGGGCATCATGAAAATGTTGCAATGTTATCAATTTTGCAGACATCTGTGAGTCACGGCTATTGATCAATATTAAAATAATCACATGTGAGGTGATAGAATTAATCAGTTCAACTTGATGCAAACTTTATTATAGACTTGGAGTCCAATAAAACATACATTTCATTTATACTGTGTATACAGGTATTAGATCGTGGAGTCATACATTTTCCCTTTGAATGGACCAGTCATAATCTTCACTACAATGGTTGTTTTGAATGTTTAACAATTGTATTGTATTTTAATAGACATAAGAATACCTGGCATGTTGCACACCTCCACGCATTCTCACACAATCCCAAGCACGCAAGTGTTTTTCTTTTTCTTTTACCAAACTGCTGTAAGACAGCTAAATTGCCTGACAACACTGTATGGACAGATTCAAAGGACTAAGGGCCAGGAACATATTTGAATCTATACATTCATTTTGAGTGATTTTATTGGTACAATTATTTTCCCAGGCCACAAGGTATGCCCCAGACTGATGTGTTGGCTGCAGAGACAGGCAAACTTATCAGCTGGTGAACACTGTCCTGAACGGCTGGAGGGGAGGCAAGGCAGCAAAGGACAAGAGAAAGAGGGATGGGAAGAAAAAAGAAACATGAGAATATACCATTAGGATATTAAAATTATTTGAAGTTTGAATACATTTTTAAGCAAAAAATAAGGAAATGCTAAATGAAACACAGCTGTCAGAATGTAATATGGTGGTGAAAAAAAAGAAACACAAATTTCAGCATCGATTTAAAGTGACTTGTTGAGTTTCACATGCATTTTCGATGAAAAATGCTCTTGATCCTCAACAAATAAGTTTTTAAAAATTCTTCTCGGTGAATTACAGGTCTTTTTGTCCCTATATGTCAAAAATAACACAATAAAGATGCTTTAACAGTTTTCTGTCTCTTATAAATAAGAAAGTGTTCATCCATCTACTATGATTCACTGATTCACTGATACACTCATCAAGATGCTGAGAAACTGCATCCTGTATGTGTGTGTGAAGTGGTGAGTTGCTCTTTTTGTGAGTGATTCTGACAGGTCTCTCATCAGGCCCTGAAGCTGCAACCATGTACAGCACAGCCCCCAATCAACAATCACACACACCCCAGTGAATGCACGTTGAACTTGATAATGCTGTGGTAAGAGTTTACAGACATTTTCCATAACACTACAGAATATTGGAGCAGTATTTGGCAACAGACGTGTGTGTGTGATGTGTGTGTTGGTGTGTTTGTAGAGGCTGCTGGAACTAAGAGGGGCTCTTAATCACGACTGTAACGGGCAACATTACGGCAGGATAATGATGAATGCCTGAGTCTCTGTGCAAACCCTGACCTCCTTTTCTGCTGTGATGCACAAAAAGCTCTAGCTCTCTTGCCAAAACTCATGTATTTGTACATACGCACTACAAGCATTAAACTACACACAAACACACACACATACTTCCATGCTCCAGCGGCTATTTTGAGGCCACTTTGACCAACCTAAATGCAAAGGGAACAATCTATACACGTGATCTCAAGAGTAAATATTCTTTATTCTGTCTGTTCTGTCCTCTTAACTCTCTTAACTATCACTTACCTATTGTACGTTATCATACACAACTTTTTGATGTCATATCAATACCCCCAAAACAAATTTTCTGATTGTTACTGATAGAAGAGTTAAAAAGAACCCCTGTGGAGTAAGAGGGAGAGAGATAAGGAGCGGAAAGCTAAGTGGAGACATAACAACATTAAATGAAATGTAAATGAGAGAGGGAGGCAGAGAAATAGAAATAAAAGTGATAGATCTGTATATGTGACACAGATGGTATGAAAAAGACTTACACAAGGAAGATTTTTTGCAAGAGAGAGCGAGTAGTTATAAACGAGTGTAAAGTTTTGATGAAGGACAAACTAATGTCAGGGATTGGGGCAGTTCGGGCTTCCTGCTCCGCGGCTACCACATGTGATCCTGCCTGTCACTCATACTCCATCGCCATGACAATCATCGTAATGCAGACGCCTGAGGGCGGGGACAAGCCTGTCCTTGTAATAAACAGAACCCCTCTGTGATCTGACGCCAGCGACTGCCGAGAAGAGATCTCTCACACACAAACATCCCGGCACAAACACCAGTGCACCATGAAGCCACACAAGTTGAAACTCTTGCACAGTTTAATAATGCAAATTCAAGTTAAACGTGCATTTGATTGATTTTTATGTAACAGAGGTGTTATGACCTGTGTTTCTGTGAAAGTGTCACAAGCACACTGTATGCTATGTCAAACTAATTCTTTGTGTAATATGCAACATGCAGTCTAGTTTGTGCAAGCATATGAATGTATACATATGTTTAAGAACTGTGTTAAGATATCTGTTGGAGACGGAGAAGGAGACAGAGTGAATGTGTGTGTGTGTCTGTGTGAGAATTAGCCACAGGGTAGGGAGCAGGGACTTGTCAAGCTGAGGAAGAGATGGCAAACTGGATGGTGATGCCAGCCCTGTGTGACAGCTCCTTCACACACATACACACACATTCATGCGTGCACATACAAACATGCTGTAACCCCCCAAACCTACCCCAGCCCACACTCTAGAGCTGTGAAAGCTGGGACGCAGTAAGAAAACGAGACTGGTGGAACCTCCCTTTAACTGGAGGCTGATTGGTGTATGTGTGTATTTGTTGGAGCTGGTGGGCTGGTGGGAACAGAGGGTGGGGGTTCAAAGTGTCACATCAATTTGTGGCTGTGCTGTTTCTGAAAGAGGCTAACCTCACTGCCACTTAAGCTTAACAAAACAATGAACAGCATATTGGTAGACAGAACACATATATATAGTAGACACACACATTTATACACACGAATACACAAAGACCGACAGAATGGCAGCCATTGCATTGTTTCATAGTTTTACTGTACTTAAAGTACAACTCCATCAAATGGTGTAAAACCCAAAAATATTTATGAATTTAAGTGTTTTTGAAATCCATTAAAGCATTCAATAGAAATTGTGTTTTGGTGGCGGTCTCAATTGTATCTCTGAGCCCAGAAGAGAAGCAGCCGACTGGGGTGAAGTTTCTGGTTAGAAACCCCTAGGGGTGACCTGGCCAGGGCCCCAGAGCACTTTAACCACTCGTCTCCATTAACAGGCTCCCAGATATCATTATGCTCTCTGGGGACCAGGCGTGCTCTAACCAACCATTTACCCTCTCTCCCTCATCTCTCTCTCTGTGCCATGATGTTATTCAATGAAAAAAGACAGTGAGGAGAAAAAAAATATGAGATTGATTTATTTGCTTCAGTGTTCTTTGGGATGGAGTCCTCTCCCTCTCTTTCTCCTTTTTTCTCTCTCTCCCTTTCTCTGCAAACTGAAACCAATTAGTGAGCAGAGCACTTGTAGTGGGGAATGTAGGGCAAGCGAGGAGTAATAAAAAAGTATTGACTTTTCTGTGACTGTACGCAGCGTGAAAGGGGTGCCGCGGCCTTGTCCGACATGAAAGGAGCTCCATTAATTTCACTTATTTCACCCAGGACCCTGTCAGGAGGCCCTAATGTGTCCCAGGCACACTACTCACATGCAGGCACTCAGACAGCGCAACGCAGCTTCAGCCTGGTTACCAAATGAGTTTACATTATATATCAGAGAGACAGAAGGGAGTGCAAGAGAAAAGAGTAATTTCTAATTCTCTCGATGAGACTCAAAGCAGGGCCTTTCAGACGTACATAGCTAACTCTGTCGCAGCCTCACTTCTCCAACCTCCTGTTCAACCTCCTGTCTCTTTATGCAAAGGGGTGTGTTTCAGGAAAATTACCCAGTGGACCAGTCCAGGGACATGAATAATAACAACAAATCAGCCTGATTTTGAGAAGGTAAAATCAGGCTGGTGACCTCCTTTTGACTACTTTGTCAACAAAAACTGATAACACAGACTGAGTGAACATTTTAGTGTGTGTTTGAACCATTCACAGCATATATCAGTGGACAAAGTGACCATGAAATCACACATCGGTTTCTGAATAGCTCTTTTGAGGCCAGATTGTCACTTTCAGGATGACATTTTGCAGCCAAAACAGGATGTGGACGAATGGTGATGGAACTACCGGAGAATAGTCAGGGGTCTTCTGGGTAAGCTAATGCTGACGGGTAGCTTACTGACTGGGTAAGACTTTACCAAGCATTCCCAAACAAAGTCATATTACTGTTAGTGTAAGCACTTACTTACAACTGCAGTTGACTGTCTGTCAGGAAAACTATGTTCTATTAAACAAATGGAAGCTGCAAGGGTTCAACTCCATCTGACTCCGCCACCAGATCGAGTTACCATAGCGACCTGCCAGTCAAACCCCAGTACAGGAGGGATTCGTCAGATTATTTGTCACAATATCTTAATAATGGAGAAAAAAACTGAAGATGGACCACCAGTTCATTTATTATAAGGTCCAAATAACACACTTGAGACCATGAAGACTCATGACAAAAATGTATTAATATTTTCAGAGAGAGGTCCAATGTAACTCTATGGGAGTTAGGACTTCTAGGAGCCCACTGAACAGTGCCCCTGTGGCCAACAGCGATATTACAACTTTAAGTTACCGCATTAGCCTCAACATACAGCCCCAACATTTTCAGTGAAAACCATGCATGTCCTTCTTTGTGTCATCCTACACTAAACTTGTATGCAATTAATATTTTCTGTGTATATTTAAGGCACCTATAGATAATGTATGGTTAGTATAAAGAGCAGTTAATGATGAGATTTTGTAAATGATTCTCATCTCCCTCTTAGGGTTAGCTAGCGCCACTTGGACTGTAAAAATCACTATTTGTGTGTGTGTGTTTGAGCCAACATATACGTGCACTCACATGTATGCCAGAGATAGTCAAACAGTGTGTATGTGGGTCTGTAAATATGTGTGTGTGAAAAAGTAAAGAGTGTGAGGCTATCTGCAGACAGAAACTAATCAGTGTTGTGTGAGATAAGAAAGCAGCCTTTATGGTGTATGGTAATCAGCCCCCCCCCCTTCGGCCTGCCACCGCTATGCATAATCACCACGACTTATTCACATGATTGATGAAATATGCATCGTGGAAATCTGAGAAGCTTTTGTTATCATCTTGTTTCCCTCTCCCCCCTCACTTTCTGTTGGTCTAATTTTTTTTTCTTTTGGTTTTGCTCAACCTCTTGGTCTCTGTGTATATCTCTATGCTTCTCTGCAGTGGGCAAAAACATTTGGAACCATGCACAAACAAGAAATTACACACACAGCATGGGGTCCATATTGATGGGATGTATATACACACACAAACACAGAGACCCACTCAAGACACACTTTTGGTGCAGGAGAGAAACATGAAAAAGTAATGCTGCCTGCAAAAATGGAAACAAAGAGAATGAAAAAAGGGCAAGATCAGGAGTGGAGAGAGCGAGTTAAAAAAAGGCATTAATTGTTCTGTCATGCAGATAAAAGTGTTGGATGGATTAGAGGGGGATAAGGGGAAAGAAAGAGAGATGAGGTGATAGATGGAGTTAGATGGATAGATGCTTCAGAGAGCTCTTGTCACTGATACTCAATTGCATTAATCAGGGGACAAATGCAGAATTCACAAGTAATGCAATACAAAACATGTCATGTAGAATGAAAACTATAGAAATACAGAACATTGTTTGAACTGAGGTTAGCTTGTGTAAACACCAAGGAGAGAGTGGGAGTGTGTGGAAAAGTTAAGAAATGTATCACTTTCATTCTTAGAGCATTTTTTGTATCTGATAAGTGCTCAAGCTCTGGATATGATCTTAAACCATACTGTGTTCCAAACTGCTCTGACAATATGAGGACATAGGCAATAACCTGTGGGATCAAGTTGCCCATTGTTTTGGGGACAGATTACTGCAGTCGAAGAACCAGCTTTTTTAGTGATAGAATTAGAAATGATAACACCCATCTCTCTTCCAAAAAGTCACCTGAATCTGACCAGTGTGTGCCAGTACTGTAACAGGAAACAAAAAAGATGGGCATCCAACATATGCTTTGGTTTTTTCATTGAATGCTTTTGTTTTAAATTCTGGTTCGAATAAAAAAAATATAAATAAAAAAAAAAACAAATTTGACATCTGACAGGATAACACAGAAGTTGTGACACTAAACAGAGTACACAGTACTGCTTAGTTAGGATGCTATTGGTTAGCAATCTAAAGGTTGCAGAATCACTCTTTTGATCTGGTAATTGTAGCTTTAGGGCTTCAACAGCCAGAAAGAAAGTATTGTAAAGCGTCATAAAAAAAAGGAAAATATGCGAAAAAAATTGTGTTAAATGGATATTTATTTTCATGCGAGCCTTTCTTAGGTGCTAAATCCAGTAAAAAAAAAAAACTCAAACTATTGGCTTCAGAGTTGCTGTGAGTTTCTGTTCTGATTCTGATGGCACTGAACTGCTCAGATAAGGTGTGACTGAAGCCTCTTTCTGACTTTTTAGTAATTTTCAAATTTATATAGTGGGTGGACTTGATTTTGAACAGGGTTATAGTTACACTTTCATGTTAAATCTATGTAACTCTCCATGGTGCTGAAATAGCACACATAATTACAATCTGCATTTCTGTCCATTCTGCTCTTTTGCGTTCAAAAGATTCCCCTTGATCTGTCTTGCATATCCATACAGGCTATCCTGTAGGCTACAAAAGAGCCCTTTGCAAGTCTTTGTCCTTTGTGTCTTTTGTAAGCTTACAAATTTGCACTGACTTTATATGAAATCATAGCAAACAGAAATTTAAAGTCATCTTTTGCCAATAGAGGGGTAAAAGCCTTTAGCCTTGACTTAAATTCAGCATTAGTTATGAGGCATAATACAGGAAGATCTAGAAGACACAATGGCTGAAAAGAGGCCTGGGACTAGGTCTTTGATTTGGGATGAGAGAATGCACAGGGAGAAAAGGGCTGAGTCTGAGGGTAAGATTAAGATAGGGCTGGGGTTGGTGAATTAAGGGCCCCAGCCTCAGGGTGCTATTACACATCTATAATGAGAAACAGAGAAGAAGGGGGGGGGGTTGTCTGTGCACCTTGGAACACCTTAGATTAAATATGCACAATTCCCATGCAAAATGGGCCGGGAACAGCCCGGACCAGCGTTGATGTCTAATCCCCTGTGCTGGAGTTGTTTCAGCCAGGGTTAACAGGCTCATCAGTCAACACAGGCTGCTTAGCACAGGACATCAAGGCCATTTGCGGGTTTAAGTGTTTGCGATTGCTTCCCTTTCGAGAACCCTCCACCACTTCAACCCCCATACATCTCCCAAGCTGGCTACGTTGCAAACACAGGCACACATAGGATAGGTCGGGTGATGGACAGATAGATGGACAGATAAAACAGACAGATAAGATGGAGTAAACAAACCTGTAAAAGTAAGAATCAGCTTAATTTTATTCTGAAGCTTTTTTGATTGCCAAACACACATGTAAGTCTGTGTATCCTGTCTTCCGAATCCTCTGTCTGTCTACACTGTAGCTTCATCAAAATCCATTTGCATTTCACAGCCAGAGCTGACTTCTATCACCAACACACAACAATATGAGAAGCCTGTCATGTTCAAGTAGGTTTCTGTGTGTATTGTGCACTCAGCTATTTGATATTACACACAACCACAATATATCGAGAGAAAGAGGTAGGGGGTAGGAGAAAAAGTTGCAGATAGGTATTACATGTGAGGAAAAACAAGGGAGAAGGGAACAAATAAACAAGACAGCCAGAAAAAGAAAAGGAGTGATGGCAGGAGATAGGGATAGGTAGTGATTATACCATAGTACATACAGTATGGATCAGTGAAGCATATCTGTGTAGGGACAGGCGGTCCATTAAAACCACAGATATCCTGATGCTGCTTGCTTTGCCTCTTTCTTACATTCCTGTGTACATGGAAAGGTTACCATCTAAAAAGGCCCACAAAATATCTTCAATCCTGATTTTGCCTGATATTAACTACACATTATGCATTTTATCTACTAGCCATCTACCAGGCTAACACCGACAAAATACAAAATAAAAAAATATCTAATGCGTAGATCACAGGTGTACTTCATCTCACTATTGGTAGGTGCAATCTGAGCTTTGTGGATATGGCCCAATTATTTTTAGATCAGATTAGCCTTCATTCAGACCTACAAAAACCAAAGAACAAACCTACATAGATCTCACTCAAGCTCCTACAAAAGCAACATTTTTAATGATTAAATGCAACCAATATTTTCATTCATTAGTTTGACATAAATTTATACCATTAATAAGAAAAGAAATGTCCTGACTTGACCTGGGTTAATCTGGTCAAGACCGGTCCAGCAGCTTTGACCATAAATAATAAAGTCTTGTGTCAGTCTCTTAAGTCGGTTAAAAAAGCCACTGCTAATGATTTAATTGAGCCTGTCACTTCCCAACTGGACCGGGTGCATTAGGCCTTCTCTGCTCCTCTGTATGCAAGCCTTGCGGTGTAAATGTAGCTGTAATGGAAGGGACGTGTTGGGTTAATTGATAAACCTGAGGTCTTCAGTACGAAGGAGTGTGGCAGAAGGAATATTTTATGGCTGTGCAAATGAAGGGGCTGCAGAGTTTCACACACGCTGTAAAATGGTTATGGAAAATTAGCATTCTTCTTTCTTACCGCAGTAACCTCGACACTAATGCTGCATAACTGATAGGTGGACAGATCCTGTCTATCTTTTTTACGTTGTAAAAAAGACAGACAGGAAGACACACATTAAGTCAAACACATTTCCTATAATTTGTTGCCAATTTCACCCTGGGTATTAATTGACAATGAAAACTGTTCACAATAGAAACATCTTTCAGACATTAATTGTATGCTTCATTTTAGCTGAGGGCATTAAGTGTGGGCCAGTCTTTATGGATGCAGACAGACAAGTTTTTCGTATTTATACTCACTATACAACAATAATACCAAGCTCTGGGGTAGTTGGGAGGTAAATGTGGTAAAGAAGTGTGTATTATACTGATAATGAACAACAAAGACTATACTGTGGCAAAATTTAAACATATTTGAAAGCTATTGTCTGACTATTGTCACTGCTCTGTGCATTAGGTTAACTTCAGGGTTCAGACACTTAAATGCAATGCATTTTAATACCTTTTCTTGATTGTTTTAACCAAATGTAACACTTACTTTTGGACAAATCATCCTCACTTGTCAATTGATGGTAGGTAAGAAGTATTTTTGCAGTGGTAGGTTTCAAGCAAGAATATGGCTAATATGATGTCAACTAATCCATGTTACGCGTTACAGTTACAAAATAAAGACCCACACTGCATTCAGTTTCAGCTTTAAAGTGTTTTGAAATGTGAACTTTAACACAGAGGTGCCAGAAAATAATTTAAAATGTTGAAAAGTTAAATTAGAACCAATTTTTCTGACAATGAAATTTGAAAATTCAAATGTAGGCCCATATAGTGACTTGCAAGGACTTATAAATACAAAGGAATTTAAGACAATTTAAGGATGTGTAGACACCACGCACATACACAAGTCATTCACAAGCCATTTTATTTCTCTTTAATTTCTTGTTAACACAAATATCCAATCAGCCAATCACGTGGCACAATGCATTTAGTCATGTAGCAAAATCTCTTCCTTTCCTCCCTCTCGCTCTCCCACAATCTCTCTTCTTCTCTCTCTCCCTCTACTTCTTCTCTCCATCTTCCTTTTCTCTCTTTATCCCTCACCTCTCCAGCCGCCTCTCTTTCTCTGTCCCTCTCTACCCCCCTTTTATTTTCTTATTTTCTATTTTGAAATTCTGTGATACTAACGTGTGACTTCCCTGTAGTTTTGTGCTTCCTCTGCCCTAGGTCTCTAGGTTGCCAGGTCTCCTGCTGTCCTTGCCGTGTGTTTGCTGGTTCTGGACCGGTCCAGTGTCTGTGGACATCATCCAGTATCTCTGCTGTTTGTTGTTCTATCTATACTCGTTTCTTTTGTCTCTTCTCTGTCCACTAACCCCAACCGATCGAGGCAGATGGCCGCCTACCCTGAGCTGCTGGTTCTGCTGGAGGTTTTTCTCTTCCGTTAAAGGAAGTTTTTCCTTTCTTCTGTCGCCCTTGGCTTGCTCTCAGTGGTTCTGTTGGGTGTCCTCTCGGTATAGTCATGAGGTCTTGGCCTCGAATTTGTGAAACACCTAGAGATAATCTGTGATTATGATTGGCGCTATACAAATAAAATTGAATTGAATTGAATTGACATGGTCAAGACAACCTGCTGAAGTTCAAACCAAGAATCAGAATGGGAAAGAAGGTGATTTACGTGATTTTGAACATGGCACCCATAGGTCACAGGAGAAGGATCGGACTGGTTTGAGATAATAGAAAGTAACTCAAACAACCACTTATTACAACCAAGGTATGCAGAATACCACGTCTGAACGCACATGTCGACCACTGGGCTACAGCAGCAGAAGACCACACTGGGTGCCGCTCCTGTCACGTAAAGGGAAACTGAGGCTATGATTTGCACAGGCTGACCAAAATTGGACAACAGAAGAATGGAAAAACATTGCCTGGTGTGATGGGTCTCGATTTCTGCTGCAACATTCAGACTGTAAGTCAGAATTTAGTATAAACAACATAAAAGCGTGGATCCATCCTGCTTTGTATCAACAATTCAGGCTGGTGATGGTGGTGATGTGATGGTGTTAGGGATATTTTCTTGGCACACTTGGGGCCCCTTAGTACCAATAAGTATTGTTTAAACGGTGCAGCCTATCAGAATATTGTTGCTGACTTTGTTCATCCCTTTATGACTACAGCATACCCTTCTTCTGATGGCTACTTCCAGTTGGATAATGCACCAATTCACAAAACTCAAATAATCTAAAACTGGTTTCTTGAACATGACAATGACTTCACTGGACTCCACTGGCCTTTACAGTCACCAGATCTCAATCCAATAGAGCACCTCTGTGGTGGAACAGGAGATTGGCATCATGAAGATGCAGTCGTCAATTGGCAACATGTCAATACCAACGAAAATCTCCGAGAAATATTACCAGTACATTGTTGAATCTATGCCACAAAGCATTATGGCAGTTCTAAAGGGAAATGGCATCCAATCCAGTACTAGCAAGGTGTACTTAATAAAGTGGCCACTGAGTCTACATTCATGTGACTGATGTATTTGTGCATGTACGACTAGCAGGAATGGGTGTGCAAATGTGTGTGATCAGAGCCTAGCTTTTTAAAGTTGTGATGGGTGTCAGTCTAATGCGAACAGAAAGAAAGGCTTGGAGCACCACCAGACACAGACGTGACCACTCAATGTAGTGTACTTGATTATCACGTAGCCTCCTAATTAGCTAGCTTCCATGGTTCCAGGCAGTACTGCTGGTGACATCTCTAATAACATAACCACAAAATTAGCATAGACAGAAAGGGCTTTCCCGTATCTGCATTTGAAATGAGCTGTTGGTGTAATGTATTTAGCTCATACAGAAGCTATAAAAATTACAGCAATTTTTCCATCAGTGAGCATTATAGGCCTGGCAGCGTTAAACTTTCTAACTGTCCAAAATTCAATACAGTTCACTTGCAAGAGTAGACATTTGCCAGAATAGTTCACACTGTTCAGGACACTAAAGTGATACAGTTCCTCTCACATATACTAGTTCTCTATCAGTTGGTCACTCATGTTCTCTGTTTGTTGCTTTCTTTCCCTATTCTCTTCCTTTGAACTAATTTTAGTTAATACTTATCAAGGCAATGAGTGACTCACATTTCATCCTAGATTGTAGAAAAGTTTTCAAGTGCCATGCAAGACAAAGCCTGATTACTAACTGAATTTGACCAAAAATTGTCTGAAATAGGGTTAGACAAATGTACCATTGATATAAAGGGTGCTGTCAAGCTGTGATGCCTCATAATATAAATAGATAAGAGGAAAGGAATGTGAAGAGATCAAGGACAGAGCTACAGAGGAGGGCCTGAGGTCTACAGAGTCAGGCATTAGTGGGGAATCTGGGTACTGAGGGCACAGGCGCAAAGGAGATGCAGAACCTCCAAGCCTTAGATGGGACAATCAAGTTCCTGGGGACAAACTTATACAGTACTGTGTGGATGTGCATGGACAGGCTTCTTTTTTTTAAAAACTGTGATACATCTAGCCATCCATTTCCTACCCCTTAATCCTCATGAGGGTTGGGAGGGGCTATCCCAGCTGACTTAGGGTACAGGGTACACTCTGGATGAGTTGCCAGTTCATTGCAGAGCTGACATATTGAGACATTCATGCCTATGGACCATTTAGAGTGACCAATTCACCTAACCCCTAGTGCATGTTTTTGGTTGTGGGAGGAAGCTGGAGTACCTGGAGAGAACCCACGCAGACAAAGGAAGAACATGCAAACTCCACACAGAAGGGCCCCGCCGGTTGGCATTGTGATCGAACCCAGGACCTTCTAGCTGTGAGGCACGAGTGCTACCCACTGCACCACCGTGTCGCCCTACTGTGATACAGATTAAGTTAAATAAAGGCTGAGGACTGAGGTATTTCTCGGACCAGGTTTGACTGGTTATGGTTTGTACATACTGCCAAGAGCTCTGATGGTTAAACCATAGATCCATGGCCTGCAAGTAGGGAAAAACAGGGCTATGTTAATGATGAGGCTTCAGGCTATGTCGGGGACTGAAGCAAGGCTTTGGGTGATGATTACAAGCAGGTTGAGGTAATGTAGTGGAGGCAGGGTGAAAGGGCTGTGGCTGGGATTTGAAAATAATTAGGAGCATGGCTGGATAACATAGCTAGATAATGTGGCTTGGGGGAGGCTGGCTGGGCACAGTACAAAGATGATGAGTACCAGGGCTGAGCTGTCCACTCCATTGGCCCTTTGAGCTGTGACATGAAGCTCTGTTGGCTGCTGCTTTAGCTGGGGGTGATGCCAATGATAGCACTAATGCACTAATTACCACAGAACGAGAGAAGAGAGAGATAGAGTAAATAGAACTAAAGAGAGATGCACAAAGATGAGGCATTGGACAGAAACATGAACAGGGTTTAAGTCATTTGAGTGACAGCTGTATGACACAGCTCTGCAGAGGACAAGCAAACTATCAAAACATCCCAAACAGTATCCTTCACAAAACAGCAGTGCAAAAAGCACATTTGGCAGTTGTTCAGAGTAGTTTGTAGTAATGTTATCCAGCCATAAATACAAAACATGCAGGCCAAACTTTTTTGTCTATTTCTTTGGTGCGTCAAATCATCTCTAATATCTTCACTTATTGTATCCAAGACCCTAGAAGCTTTCTATTAATAATGTGTTTCACAAATACAGTACAGATGCACTGATTGTGCACCCTGCTTTGTTGTCAGCTGTTGGAGACCCTATTCAGCCGCCTACTCACTACCCATTCTTATTTATCTCCACTTCCTGGGGCTAGTTCATTCCCCTGTCGCCGTTCTCTTCTACTTCCCCTGTCTTCGCTCTCTCTCGTTTCACTCTTCTTTTCCGGGCAATTGGGTCTGGGTGCTGGTGGTGGGGGGTAAGAGGTTGGGGTGGAGCTGCTGGGAACTTTGTGTGTGTGTGTGTGTGTGTGTGTGTGTGGGGGTGTGTGGGTGTGTGTGTGTGTGCTGGGAAGTGAGCTAATAAAGGACGGTGATCCATGAAAGGCCTTGAGCAAAGACACAGTCAATTACCTAATGCCTGGACCAGACCGCAGGGCCCACGCACACATATTCTTTCCCCACCATACTCACACACACACACACACACATACACACACACCCACCCACACGCACACACACAAACACACACATGCATACACCTCATTTACGTATACATGGAAAGGGGGCAGTGGAGGGCATAACTGGGAATTGTGTGTATATGTGTGGGAGGGTGCGCATATGCGTGTGATGGAGAGCGGCGATTTATTAAATTGCTGTCACTTTTGACAAATTTGTGCAACTCAAGTTAGGGGTTAGGCTGCACTGCTTCTCTGCTTTTTCTCTTTTCTTTTAAAGGAATACCTTTCAAACCAAAACATAGACAAAGCTAGAATAAAAACATCAGTATCATCAGTCCGGTCTGAAACATCTAATAAAAAAATCCTGCATTCACTTCAAATGAATCAACACACATTAATTTTGTTGAACACAAAGCTACATTGGTCTTGACTCTTCAGTGAACTCTGTGACCAGCTAGAGAGTATTCTGGTATAATGGGCCTAGGCTTACGGGCATAAGGCTTGTGTGTGGAAGAGTTAGAATTGTTTGTCTTCATTTATGTGGGTTCTGTGTGCAGAGGCAGAAAAGTGAGCACTCATCTTCTCTGCACATCACTGAGGATGTGTGGGCATACAGAATGACTATTTACAATGACTTCATTTCGATATGTACCCTATTATAGATAATAGTGCATTTTTGTAAAAGACCAACACTAACAAGTGATGCTAGGAAAACACATCTCCAAAACATCTGTGCCTCCACTCATCAGGTTCACAGGAAGTGGAAATGAGTTCAGAGCTTCACCTTTTGAATTGCTTAGATACAGTCAGTATTGAAAAATGAATAAAATTTTTGGTGTCATAAGAAAATTTCAAAAATCACTACCTAAAGATTTAAATTTCCTCAATGTCAATGCATGCATACGATTTATGATACTATGTTTATTATATTACATTAACAGACAAATTTAAGTGATGGTGAATATTTTTTAAATTTAAAAAAACATTGCCATTTTCTTTGTTAAAATGGGAAACTGATTTAAGGGAAAGTATGAAACATTTTGTTAAAACAACATAAAAACTCATTTTGTGATTTGGAAAACAAATTATAGCCAGAACAAAAATAATAATGCTGTTTGTCATGTTCAACCCACCTTTTTCTGGTGTGGTATTTTACTCTGCCTGAAGGTCTTGTTGGCATAGGTAGGTGGTGTAAAAGAAGTGCCGCTATGGTCCAGATGGTAGAGCACATCAAGTGGGGGAAAAGCAAAAATAAACAAGAAAAAGTTGTAATTCCATTACAGTTGTGAGACAATTAATGCAACCAAGACAAAACAATACGCTGGAAATAGACAGACTCAAAGGACTACAGAAAATGTTTGTTTAGTGATTTGCATTTGTTTCTAGGGATGCAAAGAAAACAGGGTGGTCTTTTATAAATGATTTTCAGAGAGCCTACAGTACATGGCAAATGAAATGGGGGTTAATAGCAGGATACACAAAACTGAGTAGATTAGCCTTTGAGTGACAATGAGGTTAAAGTGATGTGAAGACACTCATGAGTCCACACACACAATTTCTAATTAAAACTAACACAACCCTCAAAATAAAGCAAAGGGATATTTGACACTTTCTAATGAACACAGTCTGAAATACTCTTAAAATAATCATCTAGTAATTAGTTTTCATTTAAGAGTCTTCCCATTTGGAACCTAATATTGCATGGATGTTGTGACTGTGTTAAAATGGTGCAATAAACCAGGCTCTGTTCTTGTCCTGTATGTTTACAAGAAAAACAGTGTATATTTGCAGAGGAGGTTGCATATAATCCCACTGACTTGTGTTGCCGTAGCTCCTTCTGCACATCCTCCAGGTGTTTGTAAGAGCTCTGCAGACGCAAAGACAGTTCAGGATAATGCAAGCACTGCTCCCACATTTCGCCTGGCTGTCTGAGGGGAGCCTAGAATAGCCACAACACCAACAACACACACAGGAACAAATACACACAGCAATCAGATAATGATCACTATATGTTTCTCTTTCGTAATCCTGCCTCTTTGATCCTTCTCCCACAGGTACTGATGGCTTACTGCTAAAACCAGAGGCCAGTCTTCTTCATCTCTGCTCCTGTGACCCAGAGGCCAAGAGAAAGAGAGAGAGCGAAAGAAAAAGGAAGTGAAGAAAATCAGGAGACAAATGTAGCAAGACTGAAATACACAGAAAGAGAAGAGGAGGGTTACCTGCATGTCTGCTGTCACATGGAAAAGTTATTACATAACGTTGCAAATATTATACAAATGATATCAAAATAATTATTTGATTAATTTCTTAATTACCGTATTTTCTGGTTGATACATCGCTCTGGAATGTTAGGTGCACGAGCCAAAAAATGCACAATGAAGAAGAAAAAAACGTGTATTAGTCGCTCTGAAGGACAGGTCGCATTGTTCGGGGAACGCGCTTCAAGCGCTCAGCCGCGCGGCCACGTGCTTGACGCCAGAAGCAAGAGCTCGCGGCTCTCTTCCCCGCCTCACTGGGTAAGTGACGGCACCGGACATGTTTGGTGTTAAGCTGATGGCAGGTACAGTATGTTTGTTACCGGTAATGTCTACATTTTAAATAGTCAGAAATACAGATGGGCAGATGCAGGTAAACAAGCCTAGAGCGACGTCTAGCGGCTGTCAGTGTGACAGACACCCAATACTCGAAATATTTTAATATATTCGTTGCTTCGGTATATCTGTCGCTCCCCTAGCCAGACTACGCAAAAAACTGTGACGTGTAATCCGGAAAATACGGTATTGTTTTTGAGCACAAACGCAAAATTTAAATCCTATTACTTTTCTGACTTCTCTGCACAGTTTTTAACTAAAAATTTCAATAAAATGCTTTTGTTTCTTCTATATCTTTCTAAGATTGTACCACCATCCCTGAAGTAGTGCCTTTGTCCTCATTCATTCTTCATTTGTGGCTTGTTTTTCATTTTCTTCTGTGCTCCTCTCCAGTCTTGTTCTTTCAATAAAGACCTAAACATGGGGAACATAGGTGAGGATAGGAAAGAAAATGAAGAGCCTCAATCCTTAGTTCAGCTCTCTCTTCACCATAACAGGATGGTACAATGTACTGTTGATGCTGCACTGATCCTCCTGTCAATCTCACACTCCATTCTCTCCTCACCTGTGAAAGATATCCCAAGATACTTAAACTCCTCCTCTGGGGACAGGAGCCCATTCATGCTGGGTGGGCATTTCATCCTATTTTGGTTGAGAACCATGGCCTCAGACTTTGAGGTACTGCTTGCCAGCTGCTTCACACTCTGCTGCAACTCACAACTACCCTTGCTGCAGTTGCAACTTGAGTCGAACCACATCCACCAGAGGGTTTGACCACCTTTAACTGCTTGAACACCTCTGAGCTCTCAGCCACAGTGATGAGTGAGACATCATCTGAATCCTCAGACTTTGCTTCCTGTACAGCATGGAGGTTGGATCAAGGAGAATTTTCCTTCCTCTGCTGAATAATGTCACCAGACAAGATTGAGACAGTGAGGATACATTGGTAAAGCACCACCTCTCTCATGAGATGCCTGACAATTTGCCAGAATCTCTTTGAGGCTGACCGAAAATTGTGTCCCAGAGCATTACCAAACTCTTATGCCTGAGTTTTGGCTCTGCATGCCCTCAGTAAATGTTTGGGTGCTCCAGCACTTCATACTCGCCCACAGTCTGACCCAACTATCCACCAGATGGTGAACCTTTGAGAGCTCTACAGAGCTCTTCACCTGAGTGTAAAACACATACAGCCACATGCCTAATGGGGTGATCTTGAATGTACAGGTGGTGAGCCAGGACTTATGAAGAAGCCCACACCTGCCAATCATCTCTCACCTCAGGCAACTGTACTTGGTGCTTCTCAAACTCCTGCAGCAGTTCAGGTTCCTTCCCCACAAGAGAGGTGACGTTCCATGCCCCAAGAGACAATCTCCGCAGCCAGGGAACTGACTGCTCAATCCACGAAGCATAGGGCCCACATGGTTCACCCTGCAAGGGTCCACAATGAGGGCCCTTCCTTCAGTTCCCACCTTATTGTGGTGAGGGGTTTGTGTTTCTGGACAATCCTGGAAGCTACTGTATGTTGTATGGGGCAATTCTCCCTGGTAGGTTCTGCCAAGAAAGTGATCTTACTTTATGGGCCAGACAAAGGCAATTTAACCCTAGACCCTCATGAAGATTTCATCAAGAGACCAAGCTCCCTCGGCTGGATAGGAGATACTGGGGCCACGACCTGGCTATTGAATATGAGAGCCGGAAGGTCAGAGACAGTTATGGAGGCCAGCTGGGCTAAATAAAATAATCAAATAAAATGACTTGTTTTGACAAGTAAATATTTTACCTAGGTGAGCTTACTGAAACAATAATGTAAATGCTCTGTGCTAATTCAAGTTTCAGCTTTCAGTTCTCTGTGACATAATTTTCTTTTTAGTTTTAATATTTGCAAGAATAGTAATGAATTGGTCTTTAGTGTGTTATCTGACTTTGCAAAGTTTTACAGAAATGTGCCAGTTACAAGTAGTGAAGAAATAGAACTGAAATGTCTGGTGTCTGTTGAAATGGAATTACAAAATGCATTAGAGTGCAACTTCTGGTAGTGAGTGATGTATAAACTTTGTGTAGTGCAGATTAACTTAAATGTTGCTGCTTTGTTTGAGGTGACCTTGAGTTGTTGTTTGGTGTTAAAAAAGGAGGGAAGATGAGGGGGGAGAGATAGAGGGTGGGACAGGGACCCTGTCCTTGCTCCTATCGCCACGGGATCGGTGGCCTGGCCTGACCACTTCCACAGCCAGCACCTCAACCTTATCCATCACCACTAGATAGTTATCACACTAGGGAGGGAGGGGGTAAGCTGTAGGGGTGAGTGTGAAAGAAGGAAAAGGGGGAGTTCCTGCAATAATCACACACACAAAACAGAAACTTCAGAAGACAGAAAGAGGACATGAATAAATGACAATGTATTTTTCTTCATGTTAGCACCAAGAGACTTTAATGAACTCAACCTAAGTACACTCAGCGTGAGACACACATTTGCCCGTGTGTGTGTGTGAAAAGTGCAGCTAATAAAATGAGACAAATCCATGCCTCATTTCTGCTCACTTATGTTTTACATAACGAGAAACTAATAAAAGGGAAAGCACTTTGCCATAAAGATCTGCAGAGCGTAAATAACACAAATGGTGAAATGGCTCCTCATCAAATCATCAACATTCATGTGCATGTGTATGCACAAGACATAGTAACAAATGCACAGCTAGACTATGATGAATTGCTGAACAATACAAATGCTTGTTTCATACAAATTAAAAGGACTCTAATTCAGGAGCCTCTTACCAAAGGTAGAAATAAACACCTAAACTTTGGAAAACATTTAAACATTTTTCATTAAGACAATCAGATTCAGGTTGGTATTTGCCTTCACTGTACATGCGGTTCCATATAGATCCTGTCTACACTGAAGGTGTAGATTCAGCAGGTATTCATCTGTTACAGCACAGTTCATGAGTGTAGTTCATGTGCACCTTAAAACTAAATTGGTCTATAATGTCTATTACTTTGTTGATTTATGTCCATTTTTTGTGTATTTTTTTCCTCCATAACATTAATTGTTTTGTTTGTTTTGTCTTGTTTAATAACAGTAAATAAAGTTTGTGCTAATAACATGCTCAAACTATAAGATGATTTCACGCCAAACCCACTGACCAAACAGTGGCTCCTGTAAAAAAAAAAAAAAACCTGCACACACTGCAATGTTGTGTGTGAATAACCCATTTGTATGTACTGTACATGTAAATGAATGAGTACTATGGGGGGGGTGGGAGCTAGTCTCTGGATTGTTGTTTTATAGAATTTGCTTGAGTGTGGGTGTTTTATTACTGGAATCTTGTTTTTCATTTACTTCTCAGCAGTATCAGTATTTACTGTAACATCTACCTGTCCTTGGACTGCAGGTGGAAATTAGCAGTTCTACTAAAACCTGGCACAAAACATATTTCCCCTGAAGTCAATGTACTGCTATACATGTCCCTGTCAAAAAATAAATAAATAAAACTATCTGCTGTTGTTAATTTCTCTTCAGAAAAATGCAACTGTTGTAGAAATTGTTCCTCAGCCCAAAGAACCACTGGCCGATGCACTTGGCCTAATCCATTTATGTCCAGCAACATCATGTTCACTGGTCAATATACTATACATGCATGCTGTGTAATGCAAATAGTAACGCACAGCCATACCTGTACAGGACACAGTAAAATATAGATACTCAACAGCTCTGTGCTTTAATCCCTGAGAGAGTGGCCTGCCACATTTTAATGATGTAATTACTCTTAGAGAAGAATTTTAAACTCCTAAGACCGAGCTGTTATTTGATATGAATTTTTTATTTCTCTTTGATAATTGGGGTTATTGGAACCTGATAAGTATAAATCTAGCATCATCTTTTGAGAAAAATGATGTCAACATTAAAATCAGCTGTGTGTAAGAATGCAAAACTCTTTATTTCCACCCTGAACATAGCAGTTTTTTCCTGGCTGCTTTTGCATTCATTAATAACACATACAAACATTTTGCACATCTTTTGAAAATCACAGTACAAAATGTGTTGTCCACATATGTGGACGCCAGGTCCTTAGAGGTTAAAGGATAAAGAACTATACCCTACATCTGTGTTTGGTTTATTGTTGTGCTCTGTTTTTCTTGTAGTTATAGCTTTTACCTCACCTGTGGTTTCTTGCTGGCAATGGGGGGCAGTGTGGTCCGAGAGGGGCAGCTGGGATTTGTGCTTTTAATCCACAGAGATCCAAGAGTCTCTGGGAAACTGCAGGACGTTGGGCCAAGCGTGCCCAACAGAAAAACCTTGTCCCTGGGGGTCTGCCTGGTGGGGGGCTGGTACTTGACCTGCTTTAGCAGTAGCTCCATCTCATGGGGGGCCGATCTGAAAGGAGAGTTAAAGACCCCTGGGCACTGATGAAAGAAAAAGGGAGAAACACGTCCATTATAGCATAACTGAAAGATTGATTGAGACGCATGAGCTATGTGATATGATTAGCTGTAGATATATTTTAACTCTGACTGTGAAAATATATTTGATGTATATATTTAATTTAACACAGCTGTTTTTTTCCCTTTTAAGAAACAACAAAAAAGTTACGTGACTATAAAAATAAAGGAAAATATAAACAGGTGATGATAGCATACAATAAAAGACCATTAACAGTTTAAAAGTGAAGACTTTTGGAGTTTGAGACACTAGGGTTGTTAAAATTTTACTAATATGACAGTGTATTATAATTTATGTATATGACAAAACCATTATTTTACTGTGTTTATCAGATGGACTATTAAATAATAAAAACAGCAGCCTATATTCTGAGGTAATCCTATCCTTTCTGACACAATAGTGGAATTCATTATTCTGACAACATCCCTAGCACCACACCATGGCATTGGGCCAATGAAAGGGCTTTTGCCAGGTTAAATATTTGTCTGGAGCAGTTCAGTGAGCGCACATTTCACACCACAGAGACAACGCAGGATTAACTAGATCTCTTTTGATGATTTGCAGCAAGTGACACCATAGGTCCAATGTACTATATGTTCTGACCCAAACAACAGTAGCTTAAGACATGCTATTAAAATAGAGCTAATAACACTGATAAATACAAAACACACACAATGTCTTAATGTGGGTAGAGAGTTGCCACAGAGAGTCTGAGTAATAATTATTCAAATCGCAGTGATCCTTTTGCCTATGTGTTAATTACCAGACCAAAGCTGTGAGTTGGAAGACTCTGTATCTACTCTATATGCTAATAATACTGCTCACTATTTAGGCCATTCTAAGACTGGGACATCGCAGAGAGGAGAGAGAAAGGGCATAAGTGGCAAATTGCTCCAACGACTGTACACTGACCTGAGCCTCACTTTTAAAAATAAAATATTAAAAGTCTGGTTAATTAGTAAATGTTATATTATTAGACATTGAGTACCTTTTATGCACTCTCATTCAACTCATTCAAAAAGAGTAGATAAACTATTTCAATTTCACTCACCCTCTTATTATCATTGCAGATGCATGTGGATTGTAGCAAAAATTTTACTTACTAATATTCACTTATAAGGAACAATAACACATGGATTATTTTAGTCTTTTTGTTGTATAATACGCATTAAAACAATCATAATAATACATATCTACCACTTTAAGTGGCCATAATTAATTGCCAACAGAATTTCCTGTGTGTCTCCTCAAGCATACACTGAGTTTAAAAATGGGACATTGTCTGCCCTTGAAAGTATATTTTGGGTGCTGTACATTACTGCCTTGCTACCATGAGCCTCCGGAGAACCAGTAATAAAGCTTGCACTAACTCCGCCTTTGACTGCACATGCATTACTTCTTCATACTTCCCAGTTTGAAGTGTACTGCATCAGGGAAAGAGGACTGGTTTTAAAAGCATGAGATTAAAATGTGTCTAAAAATGTAAATGTCTTAAAACTACATCAAACACACAGTGTGTTATTGTGATACGATAAAAACAGTTTATATCTACCTATACAACCAGTACAAACATTAGTGAAAAACATCAGATGCAGAGGTAAAACAGTCACCTTAAATTTCTGTGTATTTAAAGGTATTTCTGTGTTTTACATCAGTCTATAACTTAAGTAATAATGGACAGAAGGTTAGGAACACACACCATGCAAACACATATACAAACATTCTCCTTAACACTCCTAAACACACATACACACCCACAGCCACACACACTCACACACACAAGCCAAAAAGTACCAACCTAGCTACGGGAAGAGCAATGATGTTGACCCCAGGAACACACCATCTCTGTCTCTGTCAGAGGGAGTTGGGGCCTTTTGGTAAGCTGTGTGTGTGTCTTTCTGTGGATGTGTGTGTGGGTTTGGGTCCGAAAAGTGAGGAAGGATGAACTGTGTGGGAGAGCCATCTATTCACGGCTGACAAGGTCAGAGCTACGAAGGGAAAGAGTCCCCTGCCATATGCAGAGAAAGGAAGAGAGACAGAGATAGCGGGGAAGAGATCGACAGAGGGCGGGGAAGAGCACACCAACTTTTCTACTTCCATTCTTTCCTTCTTGCAAATGAAATAAGATCAAACATGTAGTTATATTACAGAAAACACATGTAAATCCACCTTCCCAAATGATGCAAATATGATATGACTAAGTCTACTGTATCTGAACTTATACATTTATTAATTTAAGTGAAATGTCTGAGCATGTGTGTGAAAACATTTGAAACTGGGAAGTAGTAAGTCCGATGATGACAAAGCTGTTCACACAAGCCTGAAGGGGAGAGAGAGAGGAGAGACATAAAGAGTGAGAGAGAGTTAGAGAGAAAGGGGAGTGCTAGAGAGAGAGAGACAGAGAGAGAGAGAGACAGGGAGAGAGAGGTGGTGCTGAATCAACAGTGACCAGTGTGCTTTGTCTTCATTATGATCCCAGTGGGGAGTCACAGAGATGCATGGATGCCACACACACGCACATACACACACACCACATGCATACCTGTGCCAGGGGAAACACTAAAATACTCCACTCAGCACATCAGAGGAGCCATGAGGACACATACTTACTCACATGCAAACATACACGAGTCCATTCTGCACAACATGTCTGTGCTCGTGAAATAAGTAAGGAATCAGGACTTCCCTTTCTTCCCCTTCTTCTACTTTGTGAAAAAAATTACCAAAACTGTTGATTCATTACCTACTGTACACAATGTCAGTATTCATTACTTACCCCTACAATGTCATTCAGCAAGAATTAACGGACATGGGCGGAAGTGGCTGACAGATATTTTTGAATTGACATTATTTTTCTTAACATCATGCAAGTTTGTAGAATTAGTAAGATTCAGATGTGTTACCAGATGACCCTTAGTACAGAGAAAAGGAAATCAACTGTATTTGTTAAAATACAGTCTGTGACTAAACCATTTTATTTATATATAAAGAACCTTCATTTAATATTTAGGCATTGGTGCAGGAACAGTTACAGTACTGTGCAAAAGTCTTAGGCCACCTTGGCTTTGTTATTGCATCTTCATTTACACTGACCATACACATCCACAGAAATGAGTCAACACAATGATATACTGTAATTATTATGGGAGCAGTACTTGCAAATATCTGCATTTAGTTTGTTGTTTCTGTAGGATTGTACAGAAAAATACAGAAAAAATGCAGAGCATAAAGACAAATATTAGAAGTATATTGTTTCAAACAGGCAAAACTCCAAATTTAATGTGATGTCCATTCCTGCAGCAAAAGGTAACTCAAACAATAAGAACCATTTAATATATGTTGCTTGAATCAAACCTGTTTAAGTGAGATAGATCTCGTATTTTCTGACCCAAGCAGTTCAGAACATTTTAAGTGTGTAGGGGGTTGACACTTCATTCTTAACAATTCACAGTGGAGACAAGTTTCAATATTTCCTGTGTATTCTGGTTCTGTTGTGCATGTGTATAGTCATTCTGCTAAAACAACAAACTCAAGGTGGCCTAGAACTTTTTGCACAGTACAGTACTGTATGTGTATGTGTGATATTTACTGTATATATGTTTGAATTCCTCTAGACCAACCTTCTGTGTACTAAGGAGGTGATGTAAACGGTGAGCTTGGAAGATCTTGGCTCTCTGCTCTTTGACCATCTCTAGACATTTTCTCTCTCTCTTATGGAGCTCCTCAAGTTCAGCCAGCTCTCTCCTGCGGGACACATACACACACATATTTGTTCAAAATCTAAAACTGCTGTATGTCAGCGTACTGAAGCCAAATGTCAAAAGTCATAAAGGATTTAAAAAGTCTGATGGTAATATGTGACTAGTATAATACCTTTTTCACAGCTGCGAACATGAACCAAGTGCAAATAAACCGGTTACATTATACAAGAATTGAGATGACAATATACATTAACATTAAAGTCAGCATGTAAATTTAATGAGTATGTTTGTGCATGTACTGTATGAGAAACGTTCTACAGATGGATGGGAAACGGCTGGAAAGAGAAACTGAAGCAGACGGGGAAAGGAAAAAGTGAGTGCATGAAAAGAAAAAAGCAACGTGAGGGAATAGAGCTATAAGTAGGAGGATGATGGATATATTTCATCACCGCAGCCAGGACAGGTCTCTCTGTGACATCTGTTAAGCGTAGCTGGCTAAATGGGATGCATTAAAAGCCCATACACAGCAATTTCATTCCGCAATCATACTGCCTTATTGTTACAAGGGGGTAATAACTTAAAGAGGGAATTGGAAACAATTACTAAAACACACATGGCATGGTAATGTGACAACACACACACAAAAACTTAAACATAAATCCAATCTTATTCCACAAGAGCAATACCAGTAAGTGTCCAGCCATGGCTAATCCGCAATCCTTTGTCTCTTTTTTATCCCTCCTTTTCCTCTCCTTCCTCAGTCTTTCAGTTTTTACCTAACTTTTGTTTTCAATTACAAGCCTCCACAGAGGAATCAGAATATTAATAGTGTGTCTGTAATGTGAGGTTAACACATTCTGGGGCTGGTGACATTTAAAAAGAAATCACAACACTGTTCCCATTGCCGTTGCATTCTCATTCCTTCCTCAACACCAGATTAAATTACAAAATAAATGAAATATGCAGAGCACCGTGTGTGTGCTCGCGTTGAATGAGAGAGAGGGGAAGCAAACCTAAAGGTGTGTGTGTGTTTTTATGCCATTTAAACACAGCGATTTAAGGCTGTGTGCGTGAATGTGAGGCAGCTGTTTGTGTGTGCAAGAGAGAGTAAATATCGGGGTTGCCTGGCCTCTATTTTTCCACCTGACTCGAGAAATATTATTTATTAATGTAAAATATGAAGTTCTATTGTTGGACAGTGTGGTTCCCAAACCAACTGATTAATGTGCATATTTCCAGTATATGGGGCAATGTGTTAAATGGAACTGGTGATGTTTTCCAGGGTCAGGACCTGTTTTCATATGTCTGTATGTGTCTGAGTTAGTTTAACTGCATCACCATATGTGTGCCCCAATGTTCATACAAAGTGTTCATATTCTTTTGGTTGTATGTGTGTGTTTCCCTGTGAGTGTGTCTGTGTGTGTCAAGCTGAACGAGTGACCTTTGCTTCCCTGCCCCCAGCCCCAGTGTTATTAATTGCTGTGTAGTGGACAAAAGCCAAACAGATTTGTAACGGCTGAAGGCACCTCGATCTGTGTCGACCCAACCAGCCGCCACAACATACAACCCTCATTAGCCCTGTTCGGCACACCGCACTGAGTCTGTGTGTTTGACAGAGTGAAAGAAAGAAGAAAGAAGGAAAGAAAGAAAGAAACCGATGCATCATGGCTTCTTATATGAGAAAAATCTAAGCGCTAAAAGGGGCATTTTTAGCTTTTGTACGGCTTAGAAATAATGTTTTAAATGTTTTGTTTTTAGTTCTGTTAGTCTACAGCTGTTTCATTCAAGCTTTTACTTTCTTTAAATTGTATGGTTATAATGCATATGCTGCCTACATTACTGACTGATCATTTAAATTTTGTTAATCATCATAATCTCCCAAAATTAAAAAAAAAGAAATCTGAAAAACATTACAAACAGAAAGAATTAAGGTTTTTGGACTATTGTCTTTATTACCCAAAGTCACATTCTTTTTATTTAAGAGCTTTTTGCTACAGACATCTATTTTTTCTAGACACTGCGCCCCCAGACTGATACAGCATTGAAAAGTGACACAACACTGAAGCAGCTGCTTCAAACTCCAGTCCAACATTGCCTTTTGGCTTTTTACAGTAATACTAGACAGGGTCTGAGGCCCTCGTGGGTTCCATGACTTTGTGGAAAAAAATAGATATATGAATATCAAGTAACCAATAATTTTTCCTTATTACTGACATGGTTCTAGCCATATGGTTGTAAATCTGCAGTGAGATAAGAAGATAATGTCAGTCCTTGCTAATTCTCAGTGCACATGCAAAGTGATCCCCTTAGACCTGTAAGTGAAGGGTCTCCATAAAATATATAGTAATATCAGTTTAAGCATTAGCTCTTAAGTGTGATAAAATTATACTTGGTTCAAAGCCAGACTACGGTTGTCGAAACGTTAGACAAGATAATCAAGTATACTTGACTTACTTTCAAATAACTGAAAGATCTAAGTGACATTTTCACCCTGGACTGTTCACTTATTAATATGGCTAATATGGCACAGCTAAATTTCCCATTTCTTTCTCAATAATTTACTCCCTGGTTCACAATGGGGAGTGAGGGGCTGATGGGATATTAGAGAGTGAGACCTTGTAGGACAGATGACTTTTGGTCATCCAGGCCAGCAACAGAGCAGCTAATTGGCCAGGTTCTAAATATTTAATGGAGGCTTGACCCGATTGGCTGTTTTAATTGCTCAAATTAAATGATTCAATAGTTCACAAGCAGGGGGTAGTCAGCTAGTCAATTTACACTGACCAGCTCAATGCATTGAGCCTTGAGTACCCTCATAACACACCATTTTCAATTAAGTGACTGACTAATTGATTAACTAATTCGCTAAAGTAGTTTAACAGATATAAGCCAAAGGTGTAAAAGAAAATAATGTGAAAAATGTCCCCGATTCTATATTCTAAAAAAAAGATTAAAACACTCAGAATTTTACACATTTCTAGGCATCCATCTGAGATGTCATCTTCCAAAGAGATATGGAGTACACACTCAGATAATACGTCAACACGCTGAAACACAACAACACAATATACAAATTCAATCAAGCTGAAGAAGTGAACTTATCTACACCTAAACAGGATCAGAAAGAAACAGTAGCAAAAGCAAGACTGATGTATAGAAGCGGGAAGTGTTCGCGGGGCAGGCATGCAGGCGGGCCCTCACTCTTTTGACTACAGCGGCTCTGCTTTCATGAATGTCCTTGAGAGGGACACAAGAGGGAGGAATGAAGAGGACTGGAGAAAAGAGAGACAGGAAAGATGTGCAGAGGGGAAGACAGAAAGCACAGCATTAGATGAGAAGAATTTAAAAGAGCTGCTAGAGCTGCTCACGGCCGAGTAAATTCTCTCTGCACTTCCTTTCTGCCACTTCAGGATAAGTTAAGATTTTGCCCTGTCGCTGCAGTATCACAGGGATAATTATTTATCTGATTATGGCAGTAATAATTACCCAGCTGTTTATTGCAAATAGAGGAATATTTCATGCAGTCAACAGGCCGTGTTTGTGGCAGCAACGATGACACCAGCACATTTAGTAAATATGCAAAGTGAGCTTGCTCGGCTCTCCTAATTGCCCCCATCGTCCCACCACATGCCCTTATTAAAGCCCAGGAACTTTAAGAGTCTCCCTGACAAAGTGATAAATTGTTGGGGTACCAAGGAAAACTGTGGCAGAGTGGGGACTGCACCGGGGTCTTGACTTCATTAGGCTATGCATAAGGAGAAGAAGGATGAATGAGGATGGACACTGTAGCACAGTGACCACAGAGAGGGGGAGAAAGGGAAAGAGAGTAAAATAGATTGAGAACAGAGAGGAAAGGCGAACAGAGAAGCAGGGACTGAGAGAAGAAGGCGGAGAGAGGGCATGGGATAGAAGAGGTTAGTGTAAGTATCGTGTATTAGCTAGATGCTGTACCTAATGAAATGACACAGAAGGTTTCGTGCCAGGGAGATCTGTCATGAAAAAGACAAAGACAGACTAAAACAGAGAGAGACAAAGTAAGAGAGAAAGGTTTGCCTGAACGTGTATTCCTCCTATATCATTACCATGCATAGCCGATCAGCCTGCACTAAATGGGGACCATTAGTCCAACTTTGAATAATTTATGCAGCTGGTTGGACAGAGAGACAGCATGACTTGCAGAGGGAGGGACCATGCTGGCGGATTAGAAAGCGGACCTTTGCAGGGTGAGTGATCAGGCAGCGTGCAATCCGAGGGCTCAGCAGCTAACACAAAAAGGATATTTTAAATAAATGTCGGCACAACGTTAATTGATTGTGACCTCAGCTGCACTACATAAACATGTGATTAACTAGAGAGAAAGTAACCTCAACACCCCAAACCACTATGGGGGAGGGGCAATGTGTGTGTCAGTGTAAGTGTTTGTGAGTTGAGAGACTGGATGTCAGACTGTTGATAATGCACAGTATAACCAAAGCAGTACAACAAAATATAGTAGAACATAAATAGTTTTTCAGTATACTTCCTAAAATATAGTAAATTATTCTAAGATTACTGAGATTCATGTTTATAATAACAAATAACACCTCACTGTTTATGTAGATGTGGTCCAGACATTTTCTAAACATCAATGTTAGAATAAAGGATGACATTTTAATAAACTATGTTAGAATAGATTTGATCTAGTCTGTATAGTGACAAAGTGGTTTTAAAAGCCACTTAACATTTGGCTTAATTTCAGTAAAATGACAAAGAATATTTTTTAACTTTTTATTGAGGTTTAATAAGCAAAGTTTAGTTTTAAATAGTCATATTTGTAGTTGTGTAGCTTGACATTTTTGTCATAGATATACTGTCAGAATAATTGAAACGACTGAAAAGGTGAAATGGGTGAATGTCTGTATTTTTGTTATATTCTTACTTAAGTGGGAGCATTTAATGGACTTAAACAGACAACACCCCCCCCCCCCCCGCACACACAGACACACACACACACAGACACAGACACACGCTCAAATGCAGTCAGTTTGCTGAAAATGCACCAACATGTC
>JAQQAE010000311.1:0-35745 GCA_029823295.1 Pseudamia nigra
TGGTGTGAGAGAAGAAGATGCAGAGGATAGGGTGAGATGGAGGCAGATGATTCGCTGTGGCGACCCCTGAAGGGAACCGCCCAAAGGAAAAGAAGAAGAAGACATCAATTAACTGAACAACCAATGCTAAGAATTTTTTTTTTTTATTCCTGTGAATAGTGCTATGTTCTGGATCTAATGCAGGACCAATGGCACAGTTTAAACTGCAGTTGGCAGAAAACAGAAAAAGAAAAAAAACTACGACTGTAAATACAGAACCTAGGGGATATACCAAGTTTGAGATGCTTCCAAGATATTCTTGTTGGCAAATGGTCAACACAGCTGTCAATCACCCATTTTTATATCTAGCGTCCTCAAAGACATGAATTACCAAACTCTTTTGTCCCATGGTAGATATTCTAAAGCCCAGAACAGACGTTATCAGGTACAGGAGTCTAATTTTTTCTCAGAGAACATGAATTGCAATATGCTGAAAAATTATTATGGAAAAGCAAGTTTTGGTATTGCCTAGTAAAAGCTTTAGGACATAATGCCCGCCATGCCATGTCAAGGGTTTGCCCTGGATTTTGAGGCCTTCCTTAGGTGTTGCTTGGGTTCTACTAAGTTTGTGGAAAACCTGAGATACATGGTTATAGAGTTTGGACAGATTTGATCCAGACATGGACCATATTCTGGATATAGTGATTCAGAATGCTTCTCCCTACCAGGGATGAGAAATTGGCACCAAATTGTAGTGGAAAGTTTGCTGATTCAGTAATGTGCTCACAGATTTGACGCATCTTTGACATTTACTGAGCTATATTCACAAGGAAACTGAATTTATGGAAATATTATTTTCCATGAATAACTATAGAACTAATAATAAAATAACAGAACTGACAATTTTTATAACTTTATCATTTGTTTTCATTGTCATATCCCACTATTAAGAGTAACTGAGCTGCCTTGGTGGAGGTCTGTTGTTTCTGGGTGCTTTCTAGTTATTTATTTTTTAAAAATCATGAAAAAAGCTTCCAAAATATCAAAAGTGTTCAACAACAAAACTAGGTAAAGTGCACTGGCGACCAGCGGTGATCATTAATTATTGTAGTTCATTTCAAAGCACTCCACTTTGATTTGATATGGATTTGATTTAGACATTTGATAAAGTAGCTTTGGTGCTGCACCTAAACCCCATTAAGGAAAACCCTGATTTCTGAAATGAGATGAGGAAACAGTTTCTGCATTTATACATGGAGTTCTTTCGAATTACTACAACATATACAGTACTTCTGTCCACAGTGTACAGTGAATTTAAACTGCAGAGTGACTAACCGGCCCAACTGCAAAGCTGTTGTACCAGCTGCCAGATAGGTATTCACAGGCATTCATGAACAGAAAGGCACACAGCACCGCGGAGCTGACTGGTCATTTGTGCGTACCAGCCTGCGTGCGTTTGTGTGCTGGAATTTGGATGTCCCCCGGTTTCCCTCCCTACCAGCACTGGGGCCTCTGGGGTGTGGACCAGGCGTTGTTTTCCATAAGATGGTGGTTCACTGTAGCCGATGTTGGTGGGTGATGTGCGGTAGGTGTGATTTGTTAATAATACAGTATGTAGCTACTGCCCTTATCATCACCATCATAAGCGATTTTCACGATCAAACAGTCCCAGTGGCTTGCAATGTCATATAAAAGAATGTACAAGAGGCTGGTGACAAGCAATCACGATTTTCATACCATCTGCAGGCTACCTCAGGATTTTCCCCTGTGCATTTGGCACATTACCCAGAGCAGAGAAGGGTGTGATGGGAAGAGACCTGATAAGAGAAGGAAGACGGAGATAGCAGACAGCTCAGAGCGGCACTTTTGAGTCATGGTGTAAATTAGAGAAACGGGACAGAAATAAAAGCTGTGCAGCTGCAAATGATGTCATGTCACCCCCCTGATGTAGTTGCAATAGAAATACTGTTTTACTGCTGCAGATCCAGTTTTGGGATTGTGTTGAAAGCTGGCAGCTGAGATCATAGACAGAAATAGACTGTCATCACGGGTTGATGAATGTCCCCGCCCTCCCGGAAATGACAGCAGTGTGTGAAAGACCACCTGGGCGAGTTAGAGACAGATTCAACACACAAAAACATGCAAACGGCAGAGGGGAAACTATTCTATTCATTTACACCTTGAACATCCTCTGGGAAAATCTCTGCATGCTAATCTCCCTTGTCCTCTACAACCCATGCAGATATGAAAGACAGAAAAAAGTCTTTGTGTGTTTATTGTGAATGGATCAACACGTAAAGCCTGGCACACTGAAACTGTACAGGATGACTGACACCAGGCTTGGCAGTTCCTCTCCTTTTCTTAATTACATGTTGTCAGTTGTGGCTTTTCACATTTGGGGCCAAATTGCACATGGGCAGAAAAAGACTGGGGAAAGATTTGAGAAACAACACAGGAAACTACATACACTACCAAGCCATAGTTTGGACGGTTTGTCAGCGTTAGTTTATTTATTTATCTGTTTGTTTGGTCCCTCAACCCTCGCAAGGATTAAGGGGTAGAAAATAGATGGATGGATAGATGTTTGTTTGGTTGTTCACAACATAACTCTAAAAGTTAGGAATAGATTTAGATTAAACTTTCAGCATAGATCAGAAATTACTTAAAGACAATTTAATTAGATTCTGGGAGTGATCTGGATTATGCTCTTCACCATTGTGAGATGGGGACAAATTCATACATTTGTCCTTGTAACACCACAAATAACACCCGGAACATTTAGCCAAAAAAACATAGGATAACACCATAATAGGTTTTATCCAGATTTGAGCAATATTCCTGCTATAATGACCCAGAATGCTTATACTTACAGGGTTTGATGAAAAATATCTGCTGTAAGGTAACAAATAAAGCTATAGACATAAAACTGACACCAAAATGCAGTCTAAAGTCTTCTGATTCAACAATGTGCCCATGGATTTGATGTATCCTCAACATTTAAGGAGCTAGAGCCAGAAGAAAACCACCTCTATAGAAATATTATTTTTCATGAATAACTATTGAACTAATAATGATATGTATGTGATTCCAAATACTAATGGTAGGTTTTCACAGTCAACAAATCAAATAATGAGGGCAAATAAATTATAATGGGGTGTAAAATAAATGATAGAATATTACTTCCGGTGCAATAACATTATGAGGGAAATGAGCATAGGTTTAAATGATAATGGTAGGTTTTCATAATGAAGACAAACTGAGCGGCCTTGGCAGAGCTCTGCGCTCTCTGAGTGCTTTAGCTTTTATTATTTTCATCAATGTATATTAATACTGAAGACACCCAAACTATGTCACATATAGAATTATGTAGTAAAAAATAAAGTGTCCTTTCACAGTTTGGATGACTTAGAATATAAATAAATAAAAAACACTATAGGAGAAAGTGTGTCCAAACTTTTGACTGGTGGTGTATACAGGCCTTTACAAGTTCATAACCTGTAAAACTATCTTTTAGGCAAAACATAGGATCCACCTACTTTTTGTTTAACTGGTTAATGTTTCAGTGTCAAGGTGTTAATTGCTGTCTTTGGCATGAACAAAGGATTTGATTAGCTAAATCGTGGTTGGACAGTGTGTCATATGGAAGAACAAATCTTTTAAAGTTCATCATCTCTGTGTCCTGTTGGGTCCTGCCTTGTATGCCTTGTGTTATGCTGCATTCATATGTTCACAGTAGCTCCTTTTTCAAGTTGCACGAGGCACATTTTTCAAATGCTTCTAACACAAGGGTGAAATGAAACAAAGTCTGCAAGGGAAAAGAGAGGGATCAAGACAGACAGATAGAGTGAGATAGTGTACGAACCACAGAACCAGGTCCCACATGTTTCTCATGGAGAGGTGCTAGACTGGTGTGGTAAACATACTTGGGTTAATTGGAAGACTCTTTGAAATCTAATACATCTATTCCATAGTATTTACTGTCTGCAGCCCTCGAGACATGTGCCAGCTATATGGCAGCACAGCGAGGAAACAGCATATGAGTTCTTATGTAGCAAGGGAGAGTCGTGCATCAACGTCTCAGTCAGGAATCAGTGAGTGTGAATCTGTTGACCGTTCAAATTAAACATTATAATCCTTGCAACTGGCAGAATGAACTGGATGAACTACCTGGAGTGTATATGTGTACTGCATGTGTGCTCTGCAAAAAGAAAACTTTGTTTTTATGATACGTGAAACAAAAATAAGACATTTCATGGACACTGAATGTATAAATGAATGAGACAACAGTGAGGCGGTGTAGACCTTTTGATGAGAGCACAAGAATGATTCTATACATCAAAACAGCAGACACACCAAATAGACACAGTACTGGGGTTCACTTTTCCATAGTGGCACAAATAGTCAACAGGTGATCTATCTTTATTTTTAGTCTTTCGGCTTGTACAGACAGGACAAAGCTGCAGAACAAAGGCATGCATTTCTTTCTCTTTTTCCCTCTTGATTTCTGGCTTCGGCATCTTGAACTGGTGTCAATTGGACATGTTCTCGCACAGGATTACGGTTGCTCTCCATGACCCCATGTTCTCTCGAGATTCAGTTTACAGACACATCTTGACATTTTCATTTGGAACTCATTGGTATAAATCAGAATTTACTGTTACTGTTGTTCTGTTCTCTGAAGGAATGGGCAAAAATATCTCCAGGCTGATGTGCAGGACTGATCAACATCTACTAGAAGTGTTTATCTACAGTTATTGCTGCATAAGGGTTTGTTTAACTAGGTTCTTCTCATCTTTTCTCAGGACGTGTGTGAAGATCTAATAATGTTTTAGGTCACATTTATGCAGAAATACAGACATTTCTGAGGTGTTCACAAATTTTTGAGCACCACTGTATGCATCAATAACTTAAGAACTGTGTTGCATCTGTGATGAACATGCTCTGTTCCCAGTGTACAGTGCACTTCCAGTCACCTTTTAACATGTTCAGCTTTAAGCATCTTTGAAATGTGTTCAACAATCTGCATCACAAAAGCACAGTATTCCATTTTTAAGTATGACGATAATTAATCTGAGTGTGTTCTTAAAGTTTGACTTCAGCATTTGTATGTGTTTTCCATACTACATAAGCACTTTTTAAAAACAGACATTAAGTCATCTTTGGAAATTTAAACTGCTCTCGTGAAGCATCATGCATGGATGGCTTCCAAATCACCTGCTGCTTTTCCAAATGATCATGTCCACCTATTCTCCATGTCAGCAAAGACTACCTGTTTGGGTTTCATGACAATATAATACATAATACCAAAATTAATGATTTATGTACAAGACAGGTTAAACTGTGCGGGTTCTGTATTTTGTTTTTGCGATGAGTTCTGAACAACAAGCTTACAGCGAATGTAAATTTAGCCTTGTGCTGTTGGGTGTGGCCTTTATACCAGTGAAAGGGGGGAGAAAGCAGTTGCAGGAGATATGGCAGAAAGTATTTGGCAATGTAATCGATTGCAGATGGCAGCCGTCGGGAGGCTTGTTTGGTCCACAGTGGTTCTTTGTGATGGCTAGGCCTGCCATAATCCAACAGGACAAGGCTGCATTCGTATGCGTGTGTGTTTACACTGGCACCTCTAATATCACAGTGCTAAGCTCTGCAGCCCCAAAAGATTCCAGACACACGTGGGGAAGCAAGGACTCAGTCATAAAGGGGAAACTGCATCAGTGTGTATAACTGAGTATAACTGAATTCATGAAATAAAAAAAAAACAACTAGAAATCGGACAGTGAAAAAAGGTCGCAAATCTATTATAATAACACGTGGATAATATTAAACCTAGGTCACTGCTATAGAGACACAGAGCTAAAATCAAAATAAATATACTAGAATAAATCAAAATCTCTGCAAAGCAAAATCTCTGTGACTTTCTGACTATGCGCAGTTTCAGTATCAGTAAATGTACAGATGTCATCAGTAGTTCATTAAACAGAGTGAGCGTGGAACAAGCCCCCTTTCAGTTCAACATACTAGTGGCTTTTCTTTCTGGCCTGTGAGAGCATCAGTCAGCTGGAAGTGAGAGCATCAGTCAGGTAACTCTATCTGTTGTACCGGGACTGTTGGCATCAATGCTATGCATCTCTCATGACAACACTGTTCAGGAAAGAGAGCGAAACATGACAGCGGCTCTACCGTAAATCATCTCCCCACAATCTCGGATATTCAGCTACACACAGACACACACGGAAAACTAAAAGGTCAGGACCCGGCTCCATGGCTGCAACGTATCATTCAGAGAATAACAGTAAAGAATATATATGTATATACACACACACACTCCTGGGTCAAAAGTTTGGACACAACTTCCCTTTCACTGTTTTTTCTTTATTTTTTATTATTTTTAACATTGTACATGAATACACTACTGAAGACCAAAACTGTGTAAGGAATTATGTGGTAAACCAAAGTGTTAAATAACCCAGAACATGTTTCATATTTTTAGATTGTCTTGACATATTTAGCTTTGCACATTCATGACATTCTCTCATAAGATTCATGAGTCACCCAGATCGTGTTCAAAACACAGGTGTGCTTTGTCAAGAGTTAACTCGTGCCATGCCTTGCCTTCTTAATCTGCTTTAGACCATCCACTGACTCGTCCAGAGGGTGGGTACAGACTCCATAGCCGTATTAGTGCTACTACAATCACCGTAAAAATCCATCCTATGGCAAGGAACACTCGGTTAAGTGTCCTCAGGAGAGTCAGTTTCATCTTTGTGATTGATGGTTTTGGTGACTGCACTTGGGGTTAACTTAAGCAGCAGTATCATCAGTTTCATATAAAGGCTTCATGACAGTATTATGTAGCACTATACCTTTCATAATTGTTTTGAACACACAAACCCATATGGCACATTTGACATGAAGTGTGTTGAAACATTACATGAAATAATGGTGGAATGCACCTCACCTGTGGAGCTGCTTAAACAGATCCTCTAGAGTTTCATCTTTAAGCTGAATAAATACATAATTCTAAAAAACTGACAAAAGTAACACACAGTCGAAATAGTGTCCACACTTATTGTGAGATCTTAGCCAGGCTTATGACATTCATCAATGTGTAATATCTAAAAAATGTGCCAGCTGGGCACAAAAAAATAAAAATAAAATTCATGTTTCTTTCCATAAAACATTCACGTGCATAACAACGGACACACAACAACGTTCCCAATCATCGCCCTGTCCAGGTTGAATAGGAAAAGTCTTGGCCTGGGAGCATGTGTAAAGCAACATGACCATAATTTAAAACTGATCTATGAGCCGACAACAGAAATATGAATTTATCCTGTGTGAACTCCACAGCTGTCTGCTATTAATGACACATCTGCCCATGTGTGTTTCTCTGTGTGCGGGACAGTGTGTTACAGTTCAATAACTCGACTATACTTTTAAACACTCTTCCCATTTGTCTGACAGCCATGTCTTGAACATTCACTGAATATAGACAGTCCTTTTCAAGACCAGGGAAAAATCCCAGCCATATACACAGGCACACACACACACACACACACACACACACACACACACACACACACACACTGACCCTCCACACCTGTCTTGTCACTCAGGCTTTGGGTGTATCCTTCACCAATACTCTCTCCAGCCCTCACTGCCCCAGCCAGAGGCCTCATTTCCCTGGGAAGAGCTGTGTAGTTCTAGGCCTCCCCGTCTGCCCCCACACACACAGCACCCAGGTCCCAGCCCCCTTCAGAGTGCACAAAGCCCCTATTGTGACACACAATGCTGGCCACCCCCTCTGCCTTTCCCCTGTACCCTCTTGCTCCGTTTCCCCCATAACTCTGTCCCTCCTGCCCCCTCATGCTTCTGCCTGGCTACCTCTGCCACTGCTTCTTCATCATCTTTGGCTTCTACCTCTTTGTCTTCATTCTTAAATATCAACTCTCTATTGATCCTGTCCAGCATGTGTATACTACAGCATCTTCCCTTTTTCATCATACCTTCAGCATTAGGCTTTAAACCTTCCCTTTTCTCTACTCTGTTACTCCATCGCTCTCATGGCCCTCCCTCTCTCTTTCAATCCCAAAAACTTTCCACTCCTCTGAACTCCTATATCCCCTCCTGGATGAGTTCAAGAGTGAGTTCACAGACAAAACTTACAAAGGTGTTTTATGAAGTTCTAATAATATACAGTGTAGAGGTGGTGATGTACAGATTAATGTGACTGCCTTGTGGTTGCTTGTGCAGTAACACTTCTGTTCAGGGCAGCTGCTGTCTGCCTTATCTGTTTGACTGAGAGCACAGGCAAACTATCTAATGGCGGGAAAAAAATGAATGATAACTGCTAAACTGACACAATCTGGAAATGTTTCAGGGACCTTGAGGTCTGAAATAAGAGAAAATGGGGACTTAACACTGCCAGTTAAATAGACGCCTGACCATGGTAACTCTTTCTGCGTTTTGACATGGAGGAGTGATGAGAAGGTGGACATTCCACATGCTTGTCCTCCTGTGTTTCCTGGTCAAAAGAGCAGAAGGAAGCAACAAGGCACACAGAGCCACAACAAAGCTTCCCAGAGAGCGGTGGTTGTATTTTTCATGTTAAGTGAAAGGCGATCAAAATGCTTTCAAGGATGTGGGGAATTCTCCTTTTACAATGTCTTCCAAACCAGAATATTTTGGTTGAAGGCAAAAAACAAAGGCACAAGGCTGAGCAAACTAGTAAGTAAAGCAGAGAAAATGGTCAAAATGACGTCAGTGAGAGCAATTATAACACAGTCGGAGAGCCTAAATAGTTTGAAATGACTTTGAGGCATCAAAAGGGAGCTTTTCTCTCCTTTAACAGGACAGTGGCCATATTCAGCAGACTGAAAAAGACAACAAACACTCAAGTCAGTTTCTGCTGCTGGTTAAAATACTGTCACCGACAAGTGTCACTTCTATTCGAGACCCTGGGGAAGTTATTTTAGCTGCATGCATACACACACAGGTATCCATGGTGACACACGCTGCTCGCTGGGGCACCACAGTGGGTAATGGGCCGCTCCGATGACTGTGACAACTTGACGATGACTCAGCTCATAGAATTTAGCACAGTTTGGTATGGAAAACTGGAACAACGATCGGATGACCTCATTCCACTGGCTGCTTTACTCCGCCCCTTTTGAGAGAGACAGCGGCCTAAAAGAATGCACACCGCTTACAGGGAAAAGGGGGTCAGACGCAAGAATGGTGGCACACTGAGAGGTGTCCCGTATCAAGACAAACATCTCCTGTGGTGATAACAGGACGCGAGGAGGGTGTGCAATCGTGCATGTTTCTGTTTTAAAATTATCGTAAAAGAGTGGACAACAGTAAAATCTTTTAGCCATCATTAAAAATGACAACGACAACAGAAAATGTTGGAAATTGATGCACTCACTAGAGCTGGAGTTGTATTTTGACCAGTGGGCAAAACTGAGGCTGTATAATGAGGGCAGTGTGGAAATAGATTCAAGTTGTCACAGAACCAACAGTGACTGAGGCATGGTCCGTTTGGCTTTTGTCATGACTCAGCATGATTTCAAACATTTAATCTGGACTCTGGTAAGAACTCTGGTACATCACTACATTTTTCCAGTGTAATTAAGATATTATGGCAAATAGTCTGGCAAATGTCTGCAGTGCTGAACTTCACAGGCTCTGTTTGCCTGTGAAATCGGACGGATTCTCACCTTTGTAGCTTCTGTTTATACTTCAACAACACCGTAAAATAATGTTGTTAAGCAAGGCGTGAAGAAGATTAAAGTAAGCCAGCATTCAGCACTAGCTTACCCATAAGCCCCCACTCACGTGGCTCTGCTCATATTTGTCTTGTCAGTTCCTGCATTTGGCTCCAACATGTCAACCAGGAAGACTCAATCCCACTGGCTTCGCTCAAAACAGCAGTTCAATGACCAGTGTTCATGAATTTGTTGAATTCGTCAATACACCACTCTCCATTTATGCCCAATTATAGAAGTTCCTGCATACGAAGCTAACATTCTGTGTTGCCCGGGCAAAGCATCTGTGTATAGTTACTGCACAGTAATAATCAGACTTCCACATTCACCAGGCATTGAAAGCAACCTGGACTACTTTTCACTAGAAATGACTTTACAATGGCAGCAAATAACACCACACAAACCGCTACAGGTTAAAGTGGACTTGTACTGCTGACAGACTTTAAAGGATCACTATTACAGTTATGCGCCGGGTAACGAACGCTTCTACCAACGAAAAATTCGGGTAACGAAAAAAAATTCGACCAAAATTGTGTCCCAGCGAAAAAGTTTCGGGTTACGAATTTCGCGACGGGTGATTTTTTTTTCGGTTTATGCATTTTTTAATTCAGGTTATGAATTTTCCCAACTATTGTTTCACCTAATTTTTTCACTTTTTTTCACCTCAAATACTGCTTAATTTTGTGTTTTTCATTATGGGACCTAAGAAAAATGGTGTCTCCCTCTCATCCTCCTCTGGTAAGTGTCTTTATAAATCAATAAATGTGCACGTACGGGTGTGTAATACATACTTGATATGGGAGTTTTCGTGGGTCCAGAACAGATTCATTGGTTTTACATATATTCCTATGGAAAAACTCACTTCGGCTAATGAATGATTCGCCCAATGAATGTGATGCTGGAACAGATTAAATTCGTTAGCCGGGCCACCGCTGTACTTGACTTCAATCTAATGCAAACCTAGCAATAATAATGCTAACTATAATCCATGAGGCAAACCTGTAAAATATCACAATTACACTCATATACAAGCCAATAAATATGAACATTAGTGAAGTGCATGCTTAAATTCGGTGAGGAATAGTATCCTTGATGCTCTTTATTTCTTTATGCTTTATTTGTAAAACAATTTTACACTTCACTAATCTGGGAATAAGCAACATATTCAAATAATTAATTGATAAAAGCAGTTGTCTTTAGCAAAATGTCTAGTCCTTTCTCTGACCCTGGTTCCAGTCTGAGCTGTGTCTATGATGCAGTAAAAGAGCAGCCCGACAGCATGTAACGACAGAGAGCGACTGACGGATCAATCAGACACAGAGGACGGTTTATGTCATCCAGACAACTTGCACACAGGAAACTCATACGCTTAAAACAATCAATTGAAAGAGCTTTCAAGAGAAACAGAATGGATTAATTAATGTTGTTCCAGTCTGACAATGATGACACAGTGTCGAGACTGACGCTGTCTAAACACTGAAGGTTTTGCTTATCACAGCAGTTCTTCCACATCAGAGAATAAAAATCACAGTCCTGTGGGTCTTTACTTTGTAAACATGCAGGGAACTACAGATCGATACAAATATTTTGGATATTTTACTTGTGTAAAGAATTTGTCTGCTTTTAAATGGATTTGAAATAATTGCCAACCACAAAACATAACTAAAAGTTAAAAAAAAGAAAAAAATGTGTATGTAACAATTGAATTAAATGGCAAGGACCAAGCTTGATCTTGCATCCATGGAGGATGAAGGCAGCTCTGCAGTGCAGCAGGTCGACTTACTGCCAAACTAAAGATGGACGTTGGATGAACGTGCTCTCGACTATCTCTGACTCCCCCCATGTGTCTCCTTTCACTCTCTCTTACTTCCTCTGCAAATGGTTTCATGACAGGTCATCAGCTCCCGCAGGCAAACCTCTCACCACCTGTACTGTTATGAGCTCGAGATCTCACCCTCACCTCATTTAGCATGTTGGAAAGATGTTATCCTGATCCCTGCTGGCAATATATGCTGATATACTGAACAAACCGAAAGGAGAGCAGAAGATGGACTCATAAAAAGTGCAAATTTTAGATGAGTTTTACATAACTCAGGAAAAGTAATGACTAATTAATTGACCTGTACTTGAATAACAGTTATTCATAGGCATTTAAGTATGTGTAATCTTAGTATGTTTCAAAAACAAATCAATCAATGCTTTAGAAGAAAAAAGTAGTGAAGAGCAAGAAAGTAAACTCATAAATGTGCAAAGCTACTTAATAACTATTCACCATAATTACTATTTTACTACATGACTATGTCAGACAGTTCAGTGAACTGACCTCAGACATAAATAGTGATGTCACATCATCTCTGACCTTGTGCCCTTTCACATGCTTTACATACTTTCTAATCTGTGGACCATGCACGCAAACCCCATGCTTTCTGCAGGTGAGCTAAATTTCTAGATAGGAGAGACTGACATGCAAAGATGCTTACATGAAAACAAAACGCCTCAGATTTCACTGCAATGTGTCTTTCACCACAAGTGCCCATATCTCACTGTAGATGGTGGCTAAATTTTCACTCACCTTTATTATAGTTATGAATATTGCTGACAGAAAGGAGGTGAATAAAGGAAGAACAAAATAAATGAGCATCTGTCTTACCTTGAAGCATGCAGCGGTATGCTGACTCAGAGATGGCGTAGATGTGTGGAGGCACTTCGTGCCTCTTCTTCCCCCGGTACATCTCTATGATGTTCTCTGAATAGATGGGCAGGTTCTTGTAAGGGTTTATGACCACACAGAACAGGCCTGAGTATGTCTGTCATTAAAGACACAAAACAGACAAATAGAAATTAGAACACAGTAAGGACCAAACACACCAAATCATGGCTATTTTTCAACTCCAGTCTAAAAGAGACAAAGTAACGGACGACAGTTTATCATTATCAAACCTAGCAGGAGCTTACGTCATCTTAACAGACATGCATAAATGAAAATGGGACACAGATTGCAGAGATTGCCTCCAAAGGTTGTGCAACAAAATATTAAATTAATAATACCATCATTTTTGTCCCGTTTTGTGAGTTTTTAAAAAAAAATAATTCTGTTGAACTACAATTCAAAAGCAATGTCTGATTTTCAATAGTTAATTTTCATAAAATTTTTATTTATTATTACTTTTGTCAGATTAAAGTTATTTCTGTGACCATTGTGGGTTTTTAAGTCATTTACAGAGGGGTACCAACAATTTTGTCCACGTCTGTACCTCTTAAAAACTTCCTATATGAAAAAATATTAAACCACAATCAGTATTAAACAGAATTACTGTCAAATATCTTGCAAGTGTTATTATATCCTACTTTGACCCTCATGGTGTTGCGTTCGGCTGCATAATTAGCCTGGAGATCTGTCCCTACAGAGTGAGCGGTATGAATATTTCTCAGCTAGGCTAAATCGACCAAGCAGTAAGGCAGCCAAGAATGAATGTGAGGCCCTGCATGGGCTACTGCTCTTTCTCCTTCTGCAGATGCTATACGGTCTTGGCATTCCTCCTATGGACAACACAGAGGATGAGGGAGTGCTTGTTACCAGGAATATGACTTTCATCACTAGGATCTTACTGTTAATTAGCATCTCAGTCATTTAGTAATAGATTAATCCATAAAAGTCACTACTCATCTAATCCAGCAGATCCAGAACTCCATCAACAAAATAAATACACATATCATATAATAATAGAACAGTGACTGATGTTGAAATATGTCAAGACTAGCTGGAGGCTCCGGGATCACAGGAAGCTGGCTTTGCTTCAAGGTCGGAGTGTCAGACATGTTTGCTTGTTTGTTCTCTCCTTTTTAGACTGCATACATACCCAAAACTGACATTTTTAAGGTACCGGTAAAACAAGAAGAGAAAATTATAAAAGCACAAGAAAGGAGATGTTCCCTGCAACTTCATTAAAATAAAGTGATGACGTCAAAAATGCAACGTACGGAGAAATAAGGTTTTATAGTAAACCTCCATCCTATCAAACATCATGTCATCGGTTTCATTATTAAGACTTCAATGCCAAGTGCGACACCGTGGCATTGGTGACTCAGCAGCTGTAGGTTGAGGATGTGACCCTAGAGAGCAGACGGCATACTGTAGCCATTATGTAACAGCTCTGTTTCTACCCTCAGTCAGCACCGATGCTTGGTACTGCTGATACAGAAAAAACAGTGAGGGCAAAAAAAAGGAGGTGAGGAATGGGAAAGAGGCAGACACAAATGAAGAGTGGTGCAGTGATCCGAGTGACAGGACTCCCTCAGGTCCAATCCAACTGAAAGGTCTAACAAACACTCCTATCAACTGCTTCCTACCTGAGGGGAGGAGACCTGACTGGGAGACAGATGAGGAGAGCCTGGTGAAATTTTAATTCTCCACTCTTCTTTTCAAAGCTAATGAAAAATTTATTTCCTCTTATCTGTCTCATCTGCAAACTGGAGCTGCTATAAATAGGGGGTCTGTTCTGTTACCTACACCTGGAAATACAATCAGGTCATAAGTGCAACATAGATGGTTTCATGCTTATAGGTCACTACATCATGTTTGTTCAGTATGCATACATTATTTGATGAAGACTAAGGGTCCATAAATAATCAAGCTGGACAGTTTTAGAGTTATTTTTTTTGTTTTTTACAATTATTGCTATTGTTTCTTTTTTAATATCTCATTAAAGACATTAGTTTAATAATGGCTGTGTTATTCTAACCTGTCTTACTGGAAATCCTGACACCAAAATTTACAACAAATGTACATCAGTTCCAAATATCAGTTGTGACTCTTGTTGATTACTAGTAATGTGTCAGCAATGACTGACACTGAACAAGCTGTCTTCTCTTAAACAGAGCTCATATAATGCATCAGCTTCAGGTTTCTGCTTGGGTCGCCCATCAAGCCTTTTTTGGATCTACTGCTGCTAAATCTACTCTATAAACTATTGTGGAAATCCTGCAGAACTAAACTGTGATCAGTCCAGTTAAGACACATTTATTACCTCTAAAGCCAACTAGCGGAACACAGGACTAACTCAATACTGTCAACCAAACCACCGTGCCCAGTCCAGGAAAGAGAAGGTGATATTTCCACTGTGTAATCAGATCCAGGGGAGGGGATGCGGTGGCCTAGTAACAGCTGAGCAACAGAGGCAACAGCAGACACAACAGCCGACCCCATCTGCCATCTCGGATCAGTCAGGCAGCATGACTGCGTGGATAGGGCTGTTCTGTAGTGCAGAGGCTGAAGAGGGCACTCCGAGTGCCCCGGCAGCTTCGGTGCTATTGATCTGTGTGGGGTACAGGAGACCATGACCAGTCGCCTCTGACGGCACACTGTTTTCATAACAATGCGAACAAATATTTCAGACTTTGCTTGTGAAATATGATCAATACACTGAGGCGCACGGTATCAAATCACATCGACAGCAGGATGCCAACTGCAATTACTGTTTGAATGGGCTAACACTTCTTGCTCAGTAAATTTTTCAAGGAGGGTATGAAGTGCAGCCCGTTCAGAATGCACGATGTGTTATCACTGGCGTTTCATATTAAACTACTTTGTAAGACTGGACAGTCCATGCTGCTGTTTTTCAAAATCAGTGAAGTCCAAACACAATGGAAAAAACTGAAGTCATTAAACCGCACCGAGTTACATCAGACGGTAATGTCCCGCAGAAAGACGAACCACATGTGACTGGAACGCAAACAAAAGTGAGTAGACAGAGCAGTATTTCAAACCTTAGTGAAAATTACTCTCTGAAATACAGGGATATGAGAATGAGCATGACTGTGCATTTCTGTTTCAACTTTCTAACTCTGCTTTGTCTACCCCCTGCAGCGATTCCAGTATTAGAGAGTTAAAACATAAAAGGGGTTGACTTTGGTTTGCACACATCTAGGATCTGATTAACACGAATGTTCAAAATACAACAAAAACACAATGGATACTCAAAAGAATGAAAGAAGCTTCATGTCATCGATGCACCACTGAGCAAAGGAGGAGGGAGTGTGGGAAAGGGAATAGAGTTGGTGAAGATAGGACAGACACTGAGCAGCAGCAGAGCTGAAGTGGGCGGCCGGAGACAGACAGACGGACGATCTTTTTGCCATGGAAGAATGCTGAGGCTTTCTGACAGCTGAGGCTTATCAAACAGCACAAAGGCCTGCTTGTAGCCCTGCTGGTGCGGCGCAGTTCAGTGTGTCGCGCTGTGGTTTGTGACTCACCACCTAACACATAGAAAGCTGCTACAATTAAATGAGTGACTTCATGGATGAAGCCATCAGAGAAGCCAAGAGCCACCAAAAGACAAATCCCGCACAAACCTGAGGAAATGGAGAGGTAACCTTAAGATCTGAAACGCTACTATGAAATACTGGCTGTAACATCCCAAATACAAACTGTACCTTTGTAGTGCTGTCCTTCCCGATTCCTTATTTTTTGCATATTTGTCACACTTCCCTTCAGGATTTCTGGTAGACAGCAGAATTCATGGTTCTATCAATTACAGCAAGCAATGCATGTCCGCAAGCCAGAAAGCAACTCCAGACCATCACATACCACCACCATGTTTGACTGTTGGTACAATGTTATAAAATACCGTGTTAGTTTTACACCAGATCTAAGGGGATGCACCTTACAAAAAGTTCAGCTTTTGTCTCATCAGTCCACAAAATATTTTCCTAAAAATCTTGAGGGTCACCAGATGTTTTCTGGCAAATGTGAGACATGCCTTTGTGTTCTTTTGGTCGGCAGTGGTTTTCTCCCTGGAACTTATTGTTGAATCATGAACACTGACTTTAACCGACGTAAGTGAGGCCTGTAGCTCTTGTGTGATTTCCTGGATGAATCCTCATTGCCCTTTTGGGAGTAATTTTGGTCAGCTGGCCAAACCTGGGAAGGTTAACCACTGTTCCAGGTTTTCTCCATTTGTGGATAATGGCTCATTGTGGTTCACTGGAGTCCAAAAGTCTTAGCCATGGCTTTGTAACCCTCTCCAGACTGATACATGTCAATGATTTTGCTTCTCATTTGTTCTTGAAATTCTTTAAATTGTGGCATGATGTGTGGCTTTTTGGGATCTTTAAGCCTACTTCACATTGTCAGACAGGTTCTATTAAAGTGATTTCTTGATCCAACAGAGCTGGCAGTAATCATGAATGGGCGTAACTAGTGAAAATGATCTCAGCTTTCCAAAAAAAGTGGTTAATCACAGTTAATTCACAATTTAACGAGAGGGGGGCAAATATTGTTTGACATTGTGCCAGGTAGGTTTGGATAGTTTTTTTTTCCTTTAATAACGAAATAATCACTTAAAATGAAAGGGAAACTTTTGTTATCTTTGTCTAATAATAAAAATTTGTCTGATGATCTGAAATACTCAGGTTTGACATAGATACAAAAATTTTAAAATCATGAGAGGGGGCAAATACTTTTTCACCACTCTGTTAACGACTGTAATCATGTTTCTTCAGCTTTTCGTATACTCTTGTAGAGCTCCTCAGCTATGTTATGTTCAGATTGGGTGATCTTCCCAACCACCTCAGCTAAAAACACAGCCTGGGGAAGGCATTATAATATGTCTGCAGTAGATATAGCAGAGCTCTGGGGGGGGTAAATTAAACACACAGAGAAAAGTTCAAAAGGTAGGGGGTTTCTTCTTCTAAAAGCAAGCTGAACAGGAAAAAATTTCTTCCTGATAGAAAACCAACACAGTCAAACACATGTTTTCAATTTTGCTTAGCCAAGAGGCAAATTAACAAGCTCCAAAGCCAATTCTGAACCACAAAAAAACTAGAAACCATGATACTATGGTATGAGAGAGAAAATGAAGGGGAACTGTGGAGGGAGCTCAGCTGTCAATTTAAAGCATGTAGGGCATTTCTGAGTATTTTTTTAAATTTTAGAAATAACTGACAGTTAACAGAAACTCTCGCTCAACTTTTGACTTTAAGCTATCACGCAGGCATGTTCTTTTCACATTTAGCACATCAACACTTAAGGTGGCAAAGACATAAGCTGAAAATCTGTGTTGAAATTTTACCAGATGTGTAGCAATTCCTTGTGTAGGCCTTGAATCAGAGGCTCTCAGGTGATCACCAACCTACATTCTATTCCTGGAAAACATGTCACTAAATGGGTCATGATCACAAGTAGAACATCGCACAGACACTTCATCTGTTGTGAAATTGGATTACAGGGGGGACAGTGACAAAACAGACATGCACCCCACTACAAATATGATTGTGTTAAATTATATGGTGTCTAATGACTATTACAAACCTCAAATCCAATAAGGTTGGGACACTGTGTAAAACATAAACAAGAGCACATTACTATAATTTGCAAATAGTTTTCAACCTATATTCAATTGAATACAATCTAAAGACACAATATTTAATATTCAAACTGATAAACTTTATTGTTTTAGCAAATATTCACTCATTTTGAATTTGATACCTGCAACTGATTCCAGAAATGTTGGGACGGGGACAACAAAAGACTGGGAAACATGAGGAATGTTCAAAAAAGAAATATTTGGAACATTCCACAGGTGAACAGGATAATTGGAAACAGGTGAGTGTCATGACTGATATAGAAGGAGCATTCCAGAAAGGCTCAGTCATTCACAAGGAAGGCCTGGGTGAGGTTCACCACTTTGTGAACAACTGCATGACCAAATAAACCAACAATTTAAGAACAATGATTCTCAACATACAATTTCATGGAATTTAGGGATTTCATCATCTACAGTCCATAATATCATCAAAAGATTCACAGAATCTGCATGAATGTCTGCAAATAAGCTCCAAGACAGAAAACCAACACTGAATGCCTGTAGCGTTCAATCCCTCAGGTGGCACTGCATTAAAAACATCATTCTGTAAAGGATATTACGTACTGGCTTACCGGCTGTTCAAACCTGTGTGGCGCATTATGAAACATAAAATACAACAACAGAGACCCCGGACTGATGAGCAACTTAAGTCATACATCACATTGGAATGGGATAGAATTCCACCAAGAACTAAGTTCCTCGGTTCCTCAACGCTGATTGAGTGTTTATTAAAAGGAAAGGTGATGCAACACAGTGATGACCGTGACCCTGTCCCAGCTCTTCTGACAAAGGTTGCAGGAATCAAATTCACAACGAGTGAATATTTGCAAAAAAGCAATAGTTTATCAGTTTGACCATAAAATATCTTGTCTTTGTGGTGTATTCATCTGAGCATAAGTTGAGAATGATTTGCAAATCATTGCATTCTGTTTTTATTTACGTTTTACACAACTTCACTGGAATTGAGGTTCGTAAGAGATAAAGCAACAAACTCACTGAAGGGATTAGAAGTAGTTAACTTGAGTAATTGCAAAAATATTAGTCTTATATTGGAAAAAAAACTGCTATCAAAGTATGTGGCTACATGACATTAATGACAGCTGTATTCAAGGTTTGCTAGCTGAGATGAGCTTTTAGAAAATGTCAGTGTTGTAATTTTTCTCTTTACTTCCTATTTTAAATGTACACGACATTGAGAATTCAAGGGGATGGAGAGGGTGATAAAATGCTTGCCCGTTGCCCTAGATTTTTGGCCAAATGTGTTTAGTTTTACTCGGCGGGACTGCCACAGAGGTCGGGCCAACTGTGATCAAACAAGCCTCACCACTAGGAAAAACAGATCCTGACAAACAAACTGGAATCTGCACTGTTTATGAAAGAGGTACGGCTTTAGCTGAGGTGAGAGAGAAACCACGGGGGAAGGAAACAATGTGTGACCCAGAAGAGGAAAAAGTCTGGCAATGGTTAAAAGAGGAGCGAGGTCTGTCACTCATACTACGTACAGATGTGTGTGTGTGGCCACGTTCACTCAGAACAGCAAAAAAGCTAAATGTCCTCTGTGTCCACAAAGACACAAACACATCTCACTTTTCAAACCTTGCAGTGTCAAGACAGACAGCAAATGTTTAAGACAAGAACCCGTGAAGTAGCAAAATTTCCCATAATTAATTCCTATGAAAATCAGTGGAAATGAATTTCTGAATTTTTTCAACTTATAACAACACGTGAAGTTACTCACATATATGAGTCCAGAATAGTATCGGTCCTTCAGGTTGTGCAGGACAGATGCTTCATTCAGGCAGGTCAGCTCGGCCATGTCTTCCACTTTGCTAAACTTGGGTGGGTTCATCTTCTGGATGTCATCCTTGTTGATCACAACCTTCTTACCGTTCTCTGCCAATTCCGCCAGCACTTCCTCACCGCGCTCCTCTCGAATGCTGGCTGCTTCAAAGCCATGGCGCTCTGAGGGAACCCACACCAGCTTCTTGGCTGTCCAGTCAGCCTGAGTGGCTGGGTTGTACACAACAGCCCGGTCCACAAACAGGTACCGCTCTGGGTCCTCTTGCCCACTCCGATGAGACATCTTACCTGGAGCTTACCAGAGCAACGTCGCCACCTAGATCAAAAGATCAAAGATAAAAGATCGTGTAAGTACAAATCACAACTCACGCCTTTGAAAAGTCTATGCCAGCCTGTTGTAAGCAGACTGATGACAAGTTAAGAAAAAGCCAAATAAAGTGTCTGAATAAGTTGGTGGCTTTCTAGAATTGTTTCCGTGCACTAACCCTAACCCTAAGACTCTAAGCTCAACTGGAGGGATGGAAAACCATTCTTTCGAAAGTCACCTCCTCATTTGGTGTTTTGATGATAGAGGTAAAGCATCCTGTCTGACAAATCTCCCACAGGTGCTCAACTGGGTTGACATCTGGTGACCACAAAGGCCAACAGACATGATTCACATTGTTTTCATACTCATGGAATCACTCAGTGAGCCTTTGTGTTCCATGGATGGTTGGGACCATAATCATCCTGGAGGAGACCCCGCCCATCAGTTTTTTCAATTAGTTTGTCACCTGTCTATATTTTTCCTCTTTCATCAATACTCTACAATGTTTAACACTATGAAAGTTATGAACTATGTGTCACACTTTGTGCAGAAGTGAAATCTCTGTGTAATTAGTTGACATGAGGTCTCTGATTATGACAAAATGAACGCACAGTGAGATCACCTTGCGTCTTGAAAAAGCTGTAGTAAAGTAAAGTAAAGTAAAGTGATAGAGCACATAGATAAAAGCATTGTGTCTGATATAAAAGTGAAGTACGCTGGTCACAAGTCATGACGCCCGTGAATACTGACATTAATGAGAATCCGTGCTGAAGTACAGCCCTGTTGAACAGGACTGAGTTCAGCCGTAGTTGTGATAAGTCTGCATGGCAGAGTGGGTCTGTGCCATAATAATGCGCATACTGCGTAGGCTGTATACCACTCTCACAAGCAAACGGGACGGAAGGACGTCGTGAATGGCACAAAGCCACGTAACCCCTTCCCTTCTATAACACTGCAGGGTAGAAAAATAACTCTCTGTGGCACATATATAAATGTGATAATATCTGCGACCCTCACTTGTATATTTCAGGGGCTTATACAACACATACCGTGACTGTGCACTGGCAAGTCCCCAAAAGGCACAGAGCAAATACACAACAGCAGGAGAAAAACTTGGTGCTGGAGTGCCCATTAGAAATTTTAGCCTAAGGTACTAAAACTGCGCAATTAACACGTTGTTACGGACCAGGGATGTGGCATAACGGGGACATAAATAGCACTGCTGTTATCTAAAAACTCCACACGTCATCAGGAAATCAATAATTAAGGTGAAAACCCACTATCTAAATCCTGTTAGTTCTTATTCTAAAAAAGAAATTGCATCGCTACCTTAATACGACACAGTTATATTAGTTGTTTATGGTGTTTAAAGACAAAAATGTGTTGTTTTATTGTTAATAATAATAATAATATATTGCAGTAAAAAGCTCGCTAAGTATAAACTACAGGTGAGCTTACCTCCCAAAGGCTCTTCACCACGACTCAAATGAGTCACTCCGACCCATACAGACTAACTATTACACCAACTAGTCGCGACTAATCTCTTCACGAGCTCCGCTCATTCACGCTGATGGTCGTGTCTCCAGCACGCGGCTCTCTCATCCCACTGTGCTCGCGCTGATGAAGCTCACCTGGTGTCGTCAGCGAAGCCGCGGTCAGATCCTGTCCACCGAGCCGTCCACTCTACCCCGGGTATGACCCTGTATGCGACGAGCAGCGACGCTCAATTGAAATGCAGGCATGTATCGGGGCTCCGCTATGCGCCACGGCGCTGCCTCTCCACCGGGGCCCCTCCTCAACGCAGCACACTTGACCGCTGCTGCTCCCGCCTACGACGTGCCCACATAGAAACTGACCAAGCAGATCAATACGCCACACTGTCACCGTCTCCGGTCAGGCACCTGGCAGAAAGTAGACCCGCGCGCGTTACAGCCTGCTTGTCATTTTGTGCATGAATAACTAATAAGTCCTATGCAACTGTAAGGGCATTATTACACAGTGGTGTAGGCTTATTACATCTATCCCGTAAATGTCTATGCACTGCACACACCCACTGGATGCAGCCTGGAGACAATTGGGCTCTCACTTTGCGGTCTTTCTCTCCCCCTCGTCATCATTGGATGGAAGAAACCAACCCCCCAATTTCCTGCAAGCCAATAGTTTGCATGAAATAAATATCTATATTGCAACTGTTGCTTCTGTCTATAACTTCTAAAATAACTTGCTTTGTCACACTTAAACATTTCAGTTGCTCCTGTCAAGAGGTGGCGAGTACATTTATTCAGTTACATGTACTTGAGATGTACTTAAGAAATGGTACAAATTATGTGGATGAAGTACCTGTGCTCATGATAAAAACAAGTATGATACCTGAGTGTCTCATAAAAACACTACTCATGTAGTGAGTGACTTCATAAGGTTGAATTTATTACAACCTAGGACACTACCTTCAAAACGGGTATTTTGGTCATTTTTGTTTATTTTTTTATCACCTTCTGTTTAATTTTTTTTAAAACAAATGTTGCTTAATACTGTATGTTCATGTTTACTCATTTTGGTGCTTATTTAGTTTTTTTTGTTCATTTTTGTAAACCCTTATTTTAAGCATGTTTGCTCATATTGACTTTTTGTTCAATTTCATAAATTTGTTCCTTTTTGCTCATCTTAATTTGTTCTTAATTAGCTTTGCAATTTTACAATTTACTTCTTTGTTACTTTGATTTTATTACATTTTTCCTAATTTTGTGTGTTTATTTGTACATTTTGTTGCTTAGCTTATTCATTTTGATAATTTGCTTGAGTATTTTGCTCATTTTTTTCACTCCTATTCACTGGCTTAGAGCCAAATTTGAGCAGAAGTACCCCCCCCCCCCCATCATAAACATAACTGATAAAAATAAAGACAAACCGCAGAAGGAGATGGTGTCCAGCCTTTTGACTGGTAGCGTATGAAGTCATTGCTCCCGTTCCTTTTGTGTAATCTAAAACATCCCCGTCTTCTGCCTGCCACATTTTATGCTCAGCAACTCACGCCATCATACATCATCCTCCCACAAACACAAGCTTTGGGTTTTCAGTGGCGTTTTATTACGAATGGAAAGATCTCACAGAGGCAAAAAAAGAGCATGTTTTCAGTAATTAAATAAGGATCTTCTGCGTTAGATGCTGGAAAACATGGCGTCATAATCAAGTGTTACATCAGAAGCAGGAAAGGCGTCTTATGTTGTGGTTATGTACAGTCTGTTAATGTAGGAACCTTTAGCGCCCGCCTCTCCATGCTCCTCTGCCCTTCTTCTTCCCCCCTCCCCCTCCTCCTCTTCCTCCTCCTCCTCCTCCTCCTGAACCTCCTTTCACTTTCTTCCTCACGCCGCTTGCTTGTTCCGTGTCATCGTTGTCTCCATCACCTCCTCTGGGTCTTCTCCTTTTCTCGCCTTGTTCCTTCATTTCCTGTGGAATAAATTATCTCAGCTGATTATGCATTCGTACAATCCTGATATATCAGGGCTTTGTTAAAAATGAAGAATAAAAATACAAAAGCACTCCCACACACTTATTTAATCATCTCTCTGTCTCCACCTCAGTACCCTTTGCAATCTAGAGCCAAAAATCTGTCTGGAGACACAGAAGTATTTGCCCCCACTGTTCATTTTCTAATTTTTATGCCATCATATGTCAATTGTTATTTTGCTGAATTTGTTTATTAAATACTTTGTTCATTTTGTTCATTATTTGACTCAGTTTTAATGAATTTTTGTTCTTTTTCGTGACAGCTTTCACCAGTTTCGGTCATTTCATTAATAACCTGATTCACCTTTTTTGTTATTTTGTCCATTTTCATAGCTATTGCTTATGAAATATTTATTTTGTTCATTTTTTGTTTTTTTTTTCTATTACTTTATTCATTTTTGCTCATCTTGTTTACCTTCTCATCTGAGTTCTGTGAATATCTTCCATTTTCTTCTATTACCATGTTCATTTTTATTCACTTTCTTGGTTATTTTCTTTAGTTTTATTGTCATTTAAAAAAAAAGTAATTTATGTAATGTTAAATCTGTTGATCTGTTTAAGTTTGCTTAATGAGTTTTATTTATTTTTATTGGTTTCAGTCACTGAAATCCATTCAATTCATCTGATTTGAATTATGGGGCAGAACTATCACCTCAGAATTCAATGAGAATCTGACGTGCAGCCTTCCATCTGCAGACCTCACCATTTTATGGACTCTTTTTTTTTAAGGATGGTAGGCAAAGAAAATTAAATACTATGCATGTAGGAGTCATAATTTGTCACTTGGATCCATGGACGAAGCCACAAGAGCCACTGAGGGGGGCCGAAGAGCTACATGTGGCCCTGGAGCCGCAGGCTGCAGACTCCTGACCCAGAGGTTGTTCAATTGCGAGGTATGCGCCAAAAGAGGCGGCCGTCAAATTGCAGATTCTACATATGGTGAATAACCTTGGCAAAAGTAATGTAAATCACTTCAGACACTTTGGAGCTACTGCTTCTTTTCTTGAAACAAGCAGTAGCTTCACCTAACTCAAAAGTTGACATGATGGAGATATTCAAGTGATCAATAACCAGGCCAGGTTTTAAGTGAACTATTGCTCGTCATTTTCAAGCCTTTTATATTTACAAGCAAAACCAGGAGCAGCACTCGTCCAAAAAGTTGACAGGATGCAGATATTACAGTGCTCAAAATCCATGCCAAGTTTCAAGTACACATGTGCAGTCCCTCTCAAGCGCTTGCCTATTTCCTGATTTCAAGTAGTAGTGCCATCTGTTTGAAAAATTGGCAGGTTTGAGATTGGACTGTGGTCCACAATTATGGCAAGTTTCAAGTATATTGGTTGAGACGATCGTCAGTCATTGCATCTTTTCTTGAAACAAGCAGAGCAGTAGTGCCCCCTTCCAATACCAAAAGTTGACAGGAATGAGCTCTTCAAGTCTTCAATAAACATACCAAGATTAAAATGGGTTGGCCATTTCTTCAATTATTATTTAGAAAAGTACTCATGCAGTGAAGATGACTTACCAGCCTGGCAAACCTCTGGGCTTCGCTTACTCTCTCTACCAGCATCATCACTTCTTCTTCGTGGGTCGGGAAGGCCGGGAGTTTCTTCCCAATCAGAGTTTCAATTCTCTGGAAAAGCTCCACATCATACCTAAGACAAGTGCATGTGTCAGTTTAACGGCCTTTCACACTGGAAAGAGACAGGAGACAACCACACATCTGACGAGTCATTTCACAGGCATCTCTTACTGCGTCACAAAAGTGATGGACTTCCCAGCGCGCCCTGCTCTGGCTGTTCGGCCGACTCTGTGGATGTAGTCCTGTGAGGGCAGACATTTCCATTCAAATAAGATCAACGACACGGACAAGATCAGCAGCAGTGAATGTGAGGGTGGAGGGACTGTACCTTGGAGTGGGTGGGGATGTCATAGTTGATGACACAGTCGACATGTGGGATGTCCAACCCTCTGGACGCCACGTCGGTCGCCAGCAGCACTGATCGAGACTTGGATTTGAACTTGTTCAGGGCTCCTAGACGTTTATTCTAAAAAGTGAAGGGGGGAAATAAAGTGAATATACTATTACAAGGACAGGTGAAATGAAAGCACTAGTGGACACATTTAAATGCAATCCATTTTTATGGTTACTACACTAAAACATCTATTCAGAGCCTACACCATCATATTTAATCTGATAAAGTTATTATCATGCTAAACTAATAACAGTGTGGCTTCAGTGGTGAAAGTACCAAACAGTGAGCAACAACACAGGAAAGATGCTCACTATCAGTGTCAACAGCAGCACTGAAACATAAATTAATGTTAAATTACACCGACAGTGATTACATTAAGTAAAGGTTGAATTAATGAATTAAAAAGTATGTTTTGCATCTGAAACAATACATAATAATGTAGTGGTAAAGACTGAGCATATTTGCAGGTGCACATTTTTGTTGCAGGCCATCGAGTTATCTCGAGGAACAGACACTGCTAGAAAAATGTGCATCTACAAATGATGTCTTGATATCACAAAGGGCAAATTTTGCACTTTTCAAAGCTTGCTGAGTTGTGTGAAATCCACAGTGAGAACAGTGTGTGTGTCCTCAAAATTTCCACCTGACTCATCTGTCCATGAAGAGGGATTGCAGTGATGCCAAGATTCCGTAACAACAACGCCACCCGCTGGGCATTGTTACACGTGCTACAGAAAATCATGAAGGCGTTGCCTGCCAGCTCATTGAGGATGGACACCAGGTAACAGTCCTGCAAGAAAAGAAATGCAAGCATGTGAGAAATGTAATAATACTTTGAATAAACACCAGCAGCTCCTCTCCTGTGGCTTCAGTGGTAGAAGTATTTAATTATACCAGTCTCCTACATAAGGATTTTGCGCTCTTTTACGTCACTACAGTTGAAAGAAGCATGAAACCAAAAAGCAGTGAATAAATAAAATTAGAAACATAATGAACGATAAATGACAGCAGTGAAAAAAACGGTAGCAAAATGAAAAAAAAAAAAAAAAAAAAAACACGAACAAAATTAAAAAGAACATGACTATAAACAATCAAAATGAACAAAATGAATGGTTCAAATACTTTTGTATCTCAAGACGGAGTTGTTTAAAATGGCTTTTTACGCTACGTTCACACTCCAGGTCTTGATGCTGAATTCTGATTTTTCGCTGAAATTGGATGTTATTGCGTTCACACTATATTTTAAACGTGACATCCATCAGACGCCGGTGTGAACAGTCTACGGCTCTGAAGTGACCCGTGTGCACAGAAAAAGACACACACTCCGTACTAGTTGGTGGTGGTAATGCACCAGTAAGTGTGCGGAACAATTTTGAAGTTGTTGTGCAGTCAGAAGCGACAGTATTGTGACTGATTCCAAGTCCTTTGTTTACACCTGATTTTGCCGCGCCTTGTCCAGCACAGAACTGTGACGCCCGTCTCACTTCAGTGAGGTAAAAGCCAGATGAAATGCGACACGACCGATTTACGAACACATATGAAAGTGGCAGGGTCTGGTTTTTTTTTGGGGCGGGGGGGTATTTTTTCTGCAGTGTGAATATGGCCTTAAGATTGTAAAGGTACCCAATCACTGAGGTGGACAGGACAAACATCATCTCATACGTCTCTACAATAGACCTTGTACTTGGATGGAATGAAGACGTAGTACTGCTGCAGCTTGTCAACGGTAGAATATTTGGTCGACACTGCACACTTCACAGGATCTTTTAGAGCTGCTCGCTGTAGTTTCTGGACCTGTGATACACAGAATACAACTGGTATGAGGCTTTTGTGGCAGCTTTAGCGGCATGAGCCACCAGAGCAGTCTCGATCGCAACACAAACACTGCAGTCATCTGCAGCATCAAATATCATCCATTACCTTTTTAGTCATGGTGGCAGAGAACAAGAAGGTGCGTCTGTCTCTGGGAATCACCTTTAGGATTTTATCCACCTGAACAAAGAAACAAAGCATTTAAGTGTACAACAGACTCAGAAAAGTCAATATTTGGTATTCTGAAAGCAACATTAAAGGTTCCATACTGTGAAAATGCATTATTTTGGTGGTTTGAGGTAGTATCGGTAGTGTCAGTTCTGAGAAATCTTCACAACACAGAACAGCAGGAAAAACAAACAGTTTTAAATCATTGTGATTTGTGACATCACAAGCCATAAACGATCATGGTCATGCTACAATTAGCCCCATCTCTATGAACAACTGTTTTGAATTTTGCTGTAGCTTTGTGTCAGTCACTTAGGGAATGATCTGTGTTTCAATAAATTAGTTTTCTGATTAGAAGCAGGCAGGTGGGCAGAAAACAAATCATGCTTTAATTTAACACTCATTAGTATTTAATGGACACATATGAAGTACGACTACTAAACAAAACAAGACTGTTGCTGTAATACAATTTGTTTGAACATAAACATTTTTCACCATCTTTCCCCTGCAGTCTCCCCTCCTCCTGCATCAACACACTGCATTCAGGTCTTCCACTGATCAAAGCAGCACAGTAGGTCTAATTCAGACAAGTCCTCTCAGAACCTCAGTCATTCTGTTCTCAACTTCTGAATCAGCCTCAAAAAATGTGTCCCTTTGACACAGATTTGATCTTAGGAAAAAGTCACATGGTGCTAGATCAGGTGACCAGGGAGGGTGATCAAGCACTGTGATTTGTTTTTGGGCCAGAAACTGCTTTTACCAAGAGGGCAGTATGAGCTGGAGTGTTGTATCACAATGTGTTTGTATCACAATATGGGACCTTTAAAGCAGTAGTCTCATTTTTTTTCTTTATAACCAACATTAGGGATGAAGGTTAATGGGTTTGATCTCTTGGGTTTAACATGTACCAATAATTATGTAATGAGTTTCTAGCCACACACCTCAGTCTCAAAGTCCATGTTGAGGATTCGATCTGCTTCATCCATGACCAAGAATTTCAGGGATCGTAAAGAGAAGCCCTTCGTGTTCTCCATGTGGTCAATCAACCGGCCTGGAGTTGCTGTAAAAACACATGTATTATGATGAGCGTCTCAACGTTAAGGAGAAAATAGTGACATGGAAACAGCAGCTTCCACTTCACACAATCAAGACGCATTAAATGCCGATGTGTCATTTGCGTTCTTGCTTTCAAATTCCATCATACCTATTACAATATGAGGTTTTTTGGCCAGCACCAAAGACTGCGACATCATATCAATCCCTCCGACTATAACGGCTGCAACAGAAATGAAAAACATCAGAGATACAGAAAAACCCCTTCCAATAATGCAACCCAGCTTGGGGATGGTAGACACATACCGCACTTAACACCGATGCTTGACCCTAGGGCCTCAAACTGCTCAGCAATCTGAAACGCTAACTCTCTGGTGGGAGTGAGGACCAGCGTGTGGAGCCTCTGTGGGGACGCCAGCAGTGTCTGGAGGATTGGGAGAGCAAAGGCACCAGTTTTTCCTGAACCTGTTTCTGCCAGGCCAATAACATCCCTTCCTGCATTTGAAGATAAAGCACAGATAAATACGGTATGTACTGCAGTAAACTACCAAACAGTATCTAAAATACACTACCAGTCAAATGTATGGACACACCTTCTCCGACAGCGATGTTTTAAATTTTGATTATGTTCACCATTGTACATAAATACTGAAGACATCCAAACTAAACAAGCATGGAAACTGGTTGCACTTGGCAATAATGCATCCTGGTAGCTTATTTTCAACTTCATCACAATTGGTATGTTATAAATCCCTGTCAGCTTTTCTTAAAGCTTTTTCACATGTATACATCTAAGAGGAATTTCACAATCTTGGGGTCATCAGTAAACCTCTCTCTCTCTCTTTTTTTTTTTACATATACTACATGGGATAAGGACATTACCTGCTAATTTTACACACAATAATAAAGGGTCTTAATCACTTTGGGACACACAGTCCTGCATTACAGAAATATATTTGACCTGAAAATGACTAAATGTATTCAAGTTTATGCAGTTGGTGGGTTGAAAAGGGCATAAAAGTAGTGATAAGGTTCAAATACTGTGCACACCGAGTATATTTGTGGCAGATGCATCTGTAAAATGCCAACTCAGAAAAACAGACCTTACATCAGGTTTGCTACAAGCTAATTAAAGACCCACTGACAAAAGAAGGAATAAAGAAAGCAGTAGAAAGTAGCAGTAGCGGCATTTTCTTCAGTAATCTGATAATGTCATCAAAGGCAGCATGGTTAAATGAGTAAATAAACGGGTGTATGTAAAAGTAAAATCCAAGGCGTCGCTTTAACGTTTGTGCGGCTTCTCACCTTGCAGGGCTACAGGTATGGCTTCTACCTGGATCTTCGTCGGACTCTTCCATCCCAGCTGATCACAAGCCTCACAGAGAACCTCAGTGACACCCTGTCGACGCCGAACACACCGGGTAACGACATTCATAAAAGGCTGATTCATACCGATAACAATATAATAATATTACGATCTTCTTTACACACGTTTCCCACAGTATAAACAGCTACCGTTCACAGATGTTACTAGCTTACAATTGCTAACTGGTGATGCCACTTCTTGTTTATATTGGTAGAAGGCGCCTATTTTTTTCCGTCTGTACAAGAAAACTTACCAGATCCTTAAAGGATTTCGCCACCTCTTTTTCGTCCGTATTAATTTTACTAATATCTTCGTCACCACTGGAATCTTCTAGAGGTTCATCTGTGTTTGGCTTCTCGCTCTTCTTGGAATCGTCCTCCATGCTGTTCGCCCCCAACGTGTCTCCCAACTCCCCAGTGCGCAGATGCGGAAACAAGGAGTCTTGTGCCGCAAAACATCATGGGATTTGTTGTTTTGATGACGCAGATCGAGAAACCTGTTTTTGGTCGGTAAATTCAAGTATGGAACTTTTAAATAACACATTTTGAGAATAAATAATGTAAAGCTGTCTTTTCATCACCAGTGAAATTATCAAAATTAAATAATAAAAAACAAGCTGAAATGTCAAGTAAATTGAAACAAAGTTTTAAGAATTTATTGAGCACTACCAACAGTTTCTGACATGTATTCTGCCAACATTCCATGCCTTTGTTTACATGTCCCCACATCTTTAAGATCATACTAATAAAATAAACAAATGACATCATACAATCATACTTTACTGGTCACATCAAATGATAATTAGGTGTTTGAAGGACAAACAGTGATATTTTTCTTTCTCTGCAGGCCGTCGTGTTCATTGTATGAATTGCCCAGTGGAATAGAATTCAATTTAAATGCTTCCAATTACTTAATATATCAAAAGGTACTGTGAATATCCTATTCACTTTCTCTCTGATACAACAAATAATCCAGATAAAATGAAAACGAAATGCTGAGCAGCTGTCAAACTAAAAAGATGCAGCCAATTGCCTTAAAACTACTATGACTCTGCAAAGAAACCTTTTGAAATATGTGCTGTTAATTCAGGAAACTGCACTGACTGTTTTCCTCCAACACCGTTCACAGGAGTCCCTCCATCTCCCTCATAAAGGCTTCATACACCTGGTCCTTAGTTTTCATGCTGGGCTGAGACACAGCACCCATCTGCGCTGCGTTGACCACTGTAACAGCTGTTGCCTGCTGTTTCTGCACCTGACCCCCTCCTATGCCTTCATCTACCCTCCTTCCACCAACACCACCCACTGCCTTCTCCAGAGGTCCAGCTGCAGCCCCTGGCACTGCTCCGCTCTTGTCCCTACGCACCCTCAGTGCTGTTGGCACAAAGCGGGTGACTTCCGCCTTGGGATTGATAATCTGTGGCTTGGCAGAAATAGTGGCCCCACCAGCGCCAGCACCTGCCAAACCTCCTCCTGCAGCTGCAACAGAAGTGATGTTAGCTCGTTTCTCAATAGTGGCGTGGTGGTGGCCGCCAGGGTTGCCGCCAGGATTGGTGGCTGTGGAGGCGGCAGCTGTTCCAGGGGGAGGTGGCATCTGCATGACACCAGGTCGCATGGGCATGGCAGAGGGTGGAAGGTTGCTCTGTGAACCATCCTGACCGGATCCTGGGGCTTTCTGCCGCTGGACAATACTGGGAGGAGCACTGAGCACATTGGCGTTGAGGGGAGGAGGAAACAGAGATAGAGGTGGGGCGAGTGGGCGCTGGGGCCCTCCTGCCCTTGGAGGAGGAGGTGGGATACCTGCGATGATACAAAGACACATTTGTTTCAATGAGACATCTATGCAGGACATTCCATAGTGGTGACTTTTCCCCACAGGTAATAACATAAACTCACTAATGTACATTTCTTGAGATTTGGTTTAAGTTACACTACAGTTGAGCAGCAATAGCATTTAATGTGAATATATACATTTCCATACAATTATGTTTGACAGTTGTCACATCTGCGCAACATGCATCGTACATGATAAAACATACTAAAGATACAGACTTGATTTTTCTATTCATACATGTTCACATGTACATACACACCTGTCTTTGTACACTAAGAACATGTAGACCTACCTGGTGGTGCTGGGGGTGGTAACCTGGGAGGGGGACCTCGTGGTGGAGGGCCTGGTGGGAGGCCTGGAGGGGGACCTGGTGGAGGGCCAGGAGGCCGACCTGGTGGCGGCCCTGGCGGCAGAAGACGAGGCATTGGACCCCTCAGGCCTCCAGGCATACCAGGAGGCCTCAAGAATGGAGGAGCTCCTGAAGAAAACACAGGATTTTAATTATGCACAGGACAAAAACACTGAATTAATTACATTAATTCAAGTTCAACTATTCACAAAAATCACTGTCTTTTATTTTGGTTATCTTTTTGAGCCCTAGTGGATTTCTCTTAGTGTCTACCTGCGACAAGATACATAATATTCATGTTACAAATGTTCTATCTAACCTGGCGGTGGACCAGGGGGTGGTCCAGAGGGTGGACCAGGGGGTCTCATCGGAGGAGCTGGGGGAGGACCAAGGGGTGGTGGGCCAGCCATTGGTGGGCCTTGCAAATGTGGAGGTCCTTGTTGTCCAACTGGGCCAGCAGGCGGAGGGAGACGCTGACTGGCCATAAGGTGGGATGGGTTGTCCCCAGGGGGTCCTCTGTCTTCAATGTCTGAACCATCAGATTCATCAGTGTATTCTTCCTCGACCTCTTCTTCTTCCTCTTCAGGAACTGACTGACCTGAGGACAAAAATCACATGAGCACAGAGTCAGAGATTAAAAATAAACTGTACTTGTTTACTGTGTATGTACCAAACTAAAGAACAGTAATACCTGCCATCCTTAACATCATGGCCTGTAGAGGAGTAATGGCTTTGGTTTTCTTCACAACTCTCTTTTTCTTCCGTTTTCCTTCACGGGCTGTCTCTGCAGGCATATCTGCGAAACGTACACTGCGACCTAATGGAAAACAAAGTTAACTAATTTGTGATGGAAAATGGGAAAAACTTTTTTTCTTAAATGTTAAAATCCACATTGCACTTTTTGAAATTGAGTAGTTTTTAATGGAAAACACTCACCGGCATGTCTTTCACCTCTGTCTCTGTCCTCCTCTCTGTCATCATCATGCCTGTCCACAATCACTCGCTGATCACCATCTCCTCCTTCGTCTCGTTCCTCATCACTGTCTTCCTCAGAGTCGCTGTCGTCATCTTCTACATCATCATGATCTCTGTCACTCTCGCTTGCACTGTCCCGATCTCTTCCCAGATCTGGTACAGTGTCTTTTTCTAAACCAGGAATGGAGGGCTCTGCTGAAAACAAAACCATAATTACTAAGGCAATGGGCGCCAATTTGAGCAGCAAAACAAATATGAAAATACATTTCTTTTAAGGATAAAGATTTTTACATTCATAAATGTTACTAAACAACCAGTTTGTGTGTTACCTGCTTCTGTGCCATATGCTCGTCGAGCTGGAATGCCATACAGGGCCAAGACCTGTGGAGGTGGGGGCCCAGGTGGGGGTCCAGGTGGCTTCTTCCCTGGGGGCAAACGTGGAACACCTGGCACTGTTGCCAACACAGGCCCAGTGGATGAAGGCAGAGACCCTTTACTGAAAATACACAATATGGCAAAGTGTAAGGAGGGATTCCTACAAAAGAGATGCCTTTGCCAAAGAGACATACACAACCAGTCAAAAGATTGGGGCCGCCCCAGATTTTTTTAAAACATGTGTCAGACTGGCCATTTTTTCATGCAAAGAAAAAAAAAAACAACAACATTTATATAAGTACTTACAAGATTTATTAATAATAACAATAACACCATCTTTTGTCAAAATAAATCCTAACCTTGGCTTCATCAAAATGTATCATTATTTTGCTTTGATCACTGAACAAATTCTCTACATCCTACGCAATAATGAGTCAAAGTATGTGCTTGGCAATGCAGTCCAAGCAGCCCACAAACACTTAAATAGCTAAGTTTAACTTTTTCTCAGAACAGTCAATGGTTGTTTTTCCACTGGCACCAACAGGTTAGAACGATACACACTTTTTTGCCAATTTAACATCTGAATTGTGTATTGAAACATTCTTTCCTTGTATATAAATATTGTTTATCGTTTGCATGAAAAAATGGCCAGTTTGACATATACATTAAAAATCTGGGGATGCCCCAAGCTTTTGACTGGTAGTGTACATCACACAACTGCCTACCCAAAAGAGGAGCTTTTCTTCAGTATGGAGGGAGGCTGAGCCCCTGGTAGAGGGATGTCTTGAATGTGGATATTAGAAGGAGCATGGGGCATGTCTGGTAAGGGAATACTGTCGACCTCCACTGACTCAGCATTCTGATAATAAAGAGAAAAGAAACACTGAATCACAATGCAAAGCATGCAAAAGCAGCAGAGCCTGCCCATAAAGATCTGCTTCTTACATAGTGTATAAGCACATAATTCATTAACACCACACAGCAACACACTTCATTCTTGTTGCTGCAACTCAACTTACCCTTCCATAGAAAGGGGGTGTACTTCATAATTTTGTAAAACATAAATACAAGTTTCTGATGAATACAGACCAAAGATTATAGATTAAACAAACACACCTTGACTGAGTCAAAGTAGAGAGCCAACTGCCCACGTTTAGTTTCATAATCCAACTCCAGTTTACGAAGCTCCTTGTAGGTGTCAGGATTCTCTCTCTCATACAGACGAACGATGCGCTCAAATGTCTCACGTAGCTTCTTCCTCTTGTCTCTCAATACCTTCTCATTCAGCAAAGGCTGCTGCACGGGGTTAAACTCTGTCGAAAGTGTCAGAGATGTGAACAAAATTTCAAGAAAACCATCCATTTATTTGTTGACTTTTTAAAATGACTGATTAATTACTGAAATGACCCCAAACAAAACCTTTAATCCTGAAAAGTATTTCTTCAGCACTCCAGTTTCAATTCACGTTTACTAAAAATAGCAACCATTTATTTTCAGCCCTAAATACATTTTGAACTAAAGTCCAATTAGACTAAAAAGCAAGCCTTTACCCATCTCATCCAGTTTCTCCATGTCTCTGATGATCTGTCTGGGATCCTTCATCTTCAGCACTGCTGCCCTCACCATCATCCTCTGTTTCTTGTTCTATCAGGAATATTCATAGCCAAATATTATATGTTTTACTTAAAAAAAAGCTCAATAAAACATACAAGTTGGAAGAATACATTTGCAATAAACTGTACGTGCCAAGGTCATTAGTACCTTTTTTAGCTCCCTTTTCCTGGCCTCTTTCCCTGTAAAGGAAGTAGAATGCAAACAAGATTTATGACATTGTTGACAGCAAGCAGTTTTTCAAAAGAAGTGAATCTCGAGAATGGCGTGTACTTACTGGCCTGGTCGGTGGGATTCATAAACTTCCCACTTTTGGTGGAAGACGTTGAACGTCGCCCCATCGTGCCGGTTCTTCTCCTTCACCTTGTCAAGTATAATAATAACAGTGAGACAGGTGTCTGCTAAAAGTCAGTGTCTCCTTCTTCGTTTCCCTTCAGGGGTCGCCACAGCGAATCATCTGCCTCCATCTCACCCTGTCCTCTGCATCTTCTTCTCTCACACCAA
>JAQQAE010000312.1:0-35743 GCA_029823295.1 Pseudamia nigra
CTTTTTCAGCTCTCTCCTTCTCCAGCCTCTCTTTTTCAGCTCTCTCCTTCTCCAGCCTCTCTTTTTCAGCTCTCTCCTTCTCCAGCCTCTCTTTTTCAGCTCTCTCCCTCTCCAGCCTCTGTTTTTCAGCTGTTTCCTTCTCCAAACGCTCCTGTTCTTCTCTCTCTCGTTGCAAGGCCTTTTCCCTCTCAATCCTTTCTTGCACAAGTGCTTTCTCTCTCTCAATTCTCTCTTTCTCCTTCCTCTCAAGTTCCAATCTTTGTTGCTCCAGAGCTCTTTCCCTCTCAATTCGTTCTTGCTCTAAAGCTCGTTCTCTCTCTTTTCGCTCCTTCTCCAGCAATTCTCTCTGAAGCCTTTCCTGCTCCAAGGCCTTCTCTCTCTCAATCCTCTCCTTTTCCATCCGTTCAGCCTCCAAAGCTCTTTCTCTCTCTAACCTCTCCTGCTCAAGAGCCTTTTCTTTTTCCTCCTTTTCCCTCTCCAGAGCTTTGGCCCTTTCCAGCTCCATTGCTCTCTCCCGTTCTTCCTTCTCTCGCTGTTCCCTCTCCTCTCTCTCTCGCTGCAGAGCTCTCTGTCTTTCAAGCTCCTTCTGCCGCTCCAACTCCTTCAGAGCCCCCTCTCGTTCTTCTCTCTCTTTAGCCAAAGCTTGCTCCCTCTCCTGCCTTTCTTTTTCCAGAGCAAGTTCCCTCTCTCTTTGCAAAGCCCTTATTCTCTCCAAGGCCTGCTCCTGCTCAAATCTCTCCCTCTCTTCTCTCTCCAGTGCAAGAGCTTGTTCTCGCTCTTGCCTTTCCAGCTCAAGAGCCTTTTCTCTCTCACTCTCAGCTTCCCTCTCTCTATCCCTGTCGTCTTTTGCAGCAGCCTTTAGCACACTCACAGGTGCTTGCGCATGAGCCGAATGTGCTCCTGTGACACCCTGGTTGGTGCCTAGATTTATCGAAAACGGTGTATGACCTGTAGTCATGGCTGTGCGATTAATGCCAGATATCAAACTCTCTGGAGGTCCTTTGCCAGGAAATGATGAAGCTGAACTGTTGTCCTGCCTATCACCATCGCGGCCATGCCACCCTGTTCCAGAGAACGCACCTTCTGACTCCATTTTAAGTGCCAGAAGTGTCAGGGGACCCGGCTTGCGCTCGGCATGTCCACTGTGTGGTTCTGGGCTGCTACTGCGACTGCCGCTGCTTGAGGATCCAGAGCTGGAGGAACTGGGTGAGCGCCTAGGTGGAGCTACATCAGGACTAGGGGGACTCTGTTTAGGGGTATCAGGTAATGGAAATGATAACTCTGGCGGTGGAGAGGGAGGAGGGGTTGGCTGACGGAGTTGAGGAGACAAAAGGGAAGGGATATGCTGCTGCTGGGGTTGACAAGATGCTCCAGACCTCTCCCGGGCCACAGGCCCTCTGGCTGGTTCTCTGGGGAGTCGTCTCTGAATACTGCTCTCCCAGTCGTCATCGTCAGCATCCTCCTCTGCTTCCTCACTATCCTCTTCATCACTGTCCGCCATAGCTTCACTGGATGCAGTACCTCTATCTAGCCGGTGCTCCGCCATACGCATCATCAAGGATCCAGAAGCAGGACCAGACATGTGGGCCTCCTGGTTCCTGTTACTCATCCCCTCATTCATTGCACCTGACAATGCTTCTCCATCAGAGGTACCAGGTGGTCTGTGCTGGTCATCCTGATGAGGGTAAAAACAACATTAGTCACTGACTACAGCACTTTTGTTTGGTACAAATGAACTGACACATCTTCTGGGAGAAGTTTTGTACCAAGGCATTGTGCAAAAAAACAAACAAACCCCAAAATGTAACCAAGGGTCGTTTTGTGTTATACGTATCTACACATTCCTAATATGATGCTTATACAAAAAAAGGCAGGCACATTTTGTAATGTAAAATGTAACAATAAGAAGCATGTTGTCATGATCTACAGGGAAAAGTTTTCATCTGTACAGTTATATTTTTAGCATTTAAGTTAAAATAAGACTTGCCAACTATCATATTAGACAAAAACTATGACTGATCACCAATCTGTAGAAAAGAAAAATGTTTCCCGACCTGGCCTTGTGGAGGACAAGAGGTGCTGTTATTAACGTCTGTATGGTCATCTTGTTCTGTTTAAAAAAGATACATAGTTAAGTCATAAAAATATTACCATGAAAGCAAATGCATAACAACCAGGTTAGAAGCATTGTAGGATTTAAATTTAACTTACCATTAGTATCATATGATTCACGAGCTTCTCGTTCCAGTCGCTGCCTCAGAAGTTCCTGTTGTTTAGCCAGATACTGCTTTATAATGCTGTTCTGGCTCATTTCTTCACCAATCTAAATAGAAAAAAAATGTATAAAAACACTCGAGGACACAAATTCTTTGTAGACATTTAGGTTAATTTATACTTCAGCTATGATTCCATATGTGCTTCTGTTTTTGAAGTTACTTTAAAAGGCACCTTTGAGACACTTACCTGAGAATTTGGCTGCAGCCCAGCATGAGGAGTGGAGGTCCTCTGCAGATTCTCCAACATAAGAGCCTGTTATTGAGACATCTTATTTAACCAAACTAAAAAAAAAGCAGGTATACTTTGAGCGATGTCAGAAGAGACAAACATCGCAAAGGTGCTTTTAAGGCCAACCATCATGGACAGGATTAAATTCTAGGTAGTCTGCTAACATAACTGGAATCAGACTTCCAATACACAGTATTTTGACTCCGTATTATTTGTTCCTGGGTGACCAACAGAAAAATAATAAAATGTAAAGACCATCAAGAAATATTATCATTTGTGCAATCAGACTTTAGACCGTTGTCCCCAAATGATTGTGAAAAAAAAAAAACATGAGTACAAGAAATGTCTGTTGGATGAACTCAGTTTAAATTACACAATTTTAGGATTGACTTCTGGAGATACACCCACCTTGGTTTCCTGCAGCTGCACTCGAGTCTACACATGCATGTATACTTTATTTATATGCATACATATTGAAAACTAACAAAAAAACATATAAAAGGTATTGCACAACATTAAGGCATGACTGACACCCCAATCTGCCAAACAAATATACTGTATATTCTTTATTTTTAAAACGGGATCATGCCACTTCAAAAGGTCAAGTTCAACTAAATGCACCTTCTACTGATAACACATTAGTGTAACCCTCTTTAGTTCAGTTGGCAAAAACGTATAAAACTGCACAGTTGGTTCTACATTTTAATTTATAATCGTCTTTGCTATGAAGTGAACAATTACTAAATTGTTGACTTCATAACAAAGACTAATTCCCACATACCACAGCGTTAAGAAGACACAAATAAAAAGACAAAGTAAAGTTAATGTCAGCATTTTTATTGTCACATTTCAGCCAGTAAATAACAACCGGATTAAAAAGGAATAAATGCAGTGGGACCGATAAGGCTGAATGGCATGTCGCAATGTAAACAAACACTCACTTGGGGCAAACGTTCACTCGCAGGCCAGGGACACATTTTTTGAGGAAAACTATTCTCTTGGGCACATTGAACCGACAGCACTCTGCTGAATAAATACCAATTATCCAACAAGTATTGCTTAGTTACTAAATAACCATTCTAACAAACACAGGGCATGAACTGGTGCTTGGGAACAGATCACAGTGCAAACAGCGCTAAAGCGGTACGACAGGCAGCGGCAAAGCAGGCGCTAAGGCCACCGCTCAACTCAAAGCGTTAGCAGAGGAGCTAACAGGACAACATCAGTCCAGTACACAATTTCAAAAAAGCCACCAAGTTCACTGAACTCCGGCTCTTTGTACAGCTGGTGCGTTACTGCACGTGGAATCACTACTTAACGACAAAGCGGTGCGAGTAAGCATGTTTTCCGCTCCCGGGTGACGGCTAACCTCGGTAACTCCACTACGCTGCTCGCCAGGAACCATACTCAGTTGTCGGCCCTCGAGAGCATCAGCCTGTCTCCTCGCTAACATTAGCTCGCAGCAGCCGTAGCCGCTTATTTCGCAACAGAACTCACCCCCTTGAGTCTTTTAATGAGAGCATTCTTCTGTCCACTTTTTGAAAGTCCTCGCTCTTCAAGGGCAGCTTTTAAATCTGCTACTCGGAGGGACTGGAGCGGTCTCCCGTCCAGCGTAACGTCTTCGAGATCCGCCATTTTCCCTTCCTCTAGTCAGTTCCCAGCGCGAGCGAGCAACGCCTTCCCCGTCCGTCACCGACGACGACTTCCCCCAAAACAAATGTCACATTTTTACACTGTACAGTCAAATCTATTCACATTCAGAAAAGGCAAGATGCAGTGAGAGGACTTTTAATTGTGTTACTTTTTCGTGTACGTGACACGTCCGGAATTTAAATATTTTATGGGGGGAAACGACTGGCTTTGCGCAATATCTGCGCAGTCTTGATTCCCTTCGAAGTATCACGGTACGCAAACGGCACACGCCTCTTGTACAAATGTACAAATCTGGCACAAGCAACGATGTTATTGGTCATGTCGTCCACTTTGAGAAGTAAAATCACTCATTCCGTTTAGTAAAACAGATGAGTAGAAAGTCGTAAGGAGGCATATGTTGGTACATTACAGAAATATGTTGTTTGGGAAGAAAGTTGGGGGCGCAACAAGTAATAACAAAGTAATCACTCAGAGAACTGAAAAATTGCTATTAACACACATATAAAAGGTTAAGACAAATTATTATAGGGAAATGAAAGAAAAAGGTGAACAAAAAGTAACACAGGAGGCTGGCAAGTTTGTAGATATAAATGTTGCAAACTCGTTATTATGACATTTTCCCCCTTAACTTTCATTATGTACATTTGCATTTGTCAGCGTGAAAATCAAATCGAATTAGTAATAATTTATTGGCATGTTTGTCAGTGCATTCAAAACAACCAATCAACATTTTGTATTAAGGAGAAAGTGTCGTTTATTATTACACAAAGTTTCACAAAGTGCTTCACTTAGAATGTGTGCACCAGTTTCAATGTGAATCTTATTTTTAAGATGTAACTTGTGGTAAAGATTGGACGTTTTGGTCAATATTTTTAATAAGATGACAAAGAATCCATGAGATTAAATGACACCAATCCACTGTTTATTAAAGGTCCCGTTTTGTACAAAGACGTTTTATTCCTATTTAGCACGAACCATTCAACACCTGGAGTCGCATTAAAACACAGTAGTAAACTCATTACCCATAATGACCCTGATTTAAATCCTTAGTTCTCCGTGTATGATTCAGATGTTTTTTTTTATCATTAACAGTCCGGTTTTTATAGAGTTTCAGTTGATTCCATGTATTTTTAAGACTACTTAATTATGTTATTTACTGTGGACAATCATCCTTAAGACGGACACTTACAGTATAATAATCACAGATAATGAAGCAGGAGTTGAAAATTGTTTTTTTTTTTATATATGAAAGCCCCATTCTTCAGATGCTAAATAATCATTTGACACCCAGGAAAGGGTTGGCAGAATGTGCTGTTCTTTGATGTATTACGTTTTCATCTTGAGTTTGTGTCAGCGGAACGTTCTCATTCAGCGCCTGTTTGCTGTGCTGCACATCACCAGCTTCAGGGCGCCATCTAGTGGTTTGATAGTAGAACTACAGCAGGCGACAACACACCTGCATGTGCAGGTGAGTTGTATAGTGCTGCTTCCCCTACGTGTCCAAAGGTAGTAGCACTAATGGCACTGTCAGAGGTGGCTAGTAGTCAAGTGCATTTACGCTTTCACATGTACTTGAGTAGTTTATTTCAAAAAGGGTTATTACAATCAGCAGCAGCTCAGTGAGTAGGAGTCAGTTTGGATTCAAATGACAGGGAAGAACAGTCATTTTTTGTGCTACTAATTTGTCCCCTTAAAACAGGAGAAACAATTGAAATCAAATAAGCCACAAAACCATCAAAAATAAACAAACTAATAAAATTTAGCAGAGCAAGAAAACAAAAATGCACAGAATAACCACAAAATTAGCAAAAATGAACAAAATCCACGATATAATCAATACATTGAACAAAAAAATGACCGCCCCTCCTTGAATTGCCACCTTATCGTGGTGGAGGGGTTTGTGTACCTGCGTAATCCTACGAGATATGTTGTCAGGGGTAATTTGCCCCTGGTAGAGTCTCCCAAGGCAAATTGGTCCTAGGTGACAGGCCAGACTAGAGCGATTCAGAAGACCCTTATGATAATGCCTTCCTGTGGGCCCACCACCTGCTGGAAGAGTTGTAAGGGTCCAGTGCTGTGTGGTTTGGGTGGCAACTGAAGGTGGGGGCCTGGGTGGTCCAATCCTCGGTTGCTAAAAGTAGTACTAACATGGAGGAAGCCCTGGGGCAGACCCAGAACATGATGGGACAATGTCTCTTGGCTGGCCTGGGAACACCTGGAGGACCCCCCCACCCCCAGAGGAGCTGGAGGTGGTGGCTGGGGAATGGACAATCATGGCTTCTCTGCTCAGGCTGCTGCCCCCGTGACCCTGACCAGAATAAGCGGAAGATGACGGACGGACAGAAAAAAAACGACCAAATCAAGCTGTAAAATGGGCAAAAGTAACAAAATCATCAAGCAAGTTCATGAAAATGAAAAAAATAACTAACAACACTGAACCCATATCAACAAAACGTGTAACAAAATGAGCAATGATGATCTAAATCACCAAGGAAATAAGACAAAAAATGAGTAAAATAAGCAACAAATCCTGAGCGTATCATTCAGTATGTTTGACAAAGAAAAAACTCTCAGGCAGGTGCGCCCAAGCTGGTAGTGTCCATCCCATAAAAGAAAAAGCAGTAACGAATAAAGAACTGGACCAACTTTGATCTTTTGCTTGTCTTTTTATTTCATGATTAATATTCACATCACTGGTTAACAATTAATCACAATGAACATCTCTTTCATACCAAATATTCAGAATTGAAGGGGGAGAAAAGTTCTATCTAATAGGACAGATGTCTCTAACAACCAGCAGTTTGTTTGTTGTCTTCTGCATGCTCGTAAGGTGTTGTGCCCTACAGAATAAAACAGCACACGACAGAGTGGATTCACTGCACAGAACTGAAAAGTACGCCGTTCTGTTTCCTCTGTGACCAGGTCAAACTCAGCCAAGCGGTTGATTCCAGAGCACAGAACAAAGCTGTTACCGAAGCCCGTCTGGTGAATGAAACCAACACACTTCTATTCGTCTGGATGGAGCACTGGTTTGAATTCATCATTGTCAAATACCAAGAGCTACTTTTCAGTCTGCATTGCTGACAAGACTCTGTAGGTGGGAGACACAGCTAGGGGCTCCAGGCGCGTATCTACCAACACTTTACTTCATTTTTCTTTTTCTTTTCGGCAGGTCACATTTCATGCTTTTAGCTCTCTCAGAAGCATTTTAAATGTGCAGACCGGTGTGAAATTGTTCACAATTTGTTTAGATCATTTAGCTCGAGATTTCCCTTTCCCAGTCCTGTGTTGGTAGGTACGTCAAGGTGTTTACAGAGGAGCTGTCTAATACAGAACAATACTTTCTAACACATGCCGAAAGACTAAAGTCTGGTACTGTTGGTCTAGAACTGGGGGTGTTTGTAGACGAAAGAAAGGGCCGGTCAGTGTGTAACGGGATTCAACCAGTCAGATTGTTTATTACAGTTCAGGAGGATTAGTTTTACCAATTAATACCAGATTGTGATTGCATGTTTTTCCTTGCTCGCAGTCACACACCGCCACCCTTCCTCTCCATCTACTCGGATCCTGTAAATAGTGTTTCCTTATGTGATCTAGCTTCCAAAAACAGAACAGAGACAAACCGCATACATTGAATCTTGCATCTTTAATACATTTTAAAAACATTCTTGGAACTTCAGCAGCCCTTTTCTTGTCGGAAAAAAGGCAGACTCTGAAAAAAGAAAAGTACACTTTTCCTTTCCTATGCATTCAGACTGTTAATACCATTATTGACCTTAACAGTGACAGGATATTGAACGTGAAAGTTCATCTGTCGACATCCACAACACCCTGTTAAGAAGTACTTTTTTGTAGTTTTTTTTTTTTTTGTAGTTTTTGTTTGTTTTCTTAGTTTATCGGACTTATTTCTGGAGTGATAAAAACATGATGGTATCTATTTACAAAGGACAGAGTGAGATACTAATGGAAGATGGTATTTATGCACTATAACTTGGGGATCATACAGCTGTGAACAGATGTTAAAATGAAGCTGGTTTTTACTTTTTGTCCAAGCTGCAGAGCAACAGGAACTCTACCCAGAATGCATTTCAATCATAAAGCCAAGCATCACACCAATTATTGAAACATTATGTGATGGGATGTTGGATATGACACATCATTGTTCATTTTTGGGTTGATTTTTTTCATTATTTTTCACATTTTCCCCTAAGAACATAATTCATTTTGAACTTTTTCTTGATTATTTTGCAAATTTTGTGGATTGTTTTGTTCATTTTTGGAAATATTTGGCTCCTTTATTGTTTTTTTTTCATTGTGTTCTTATCTTTAAATAATTACTTTGTTGTCAAGTTTTTTGTCAATTTGCACAGCTACCTTGTTTATTTTATGCCCATTTCTGTTCATTTTTGGGATTATTTTTCTTACCTTTGTCCATTTTATTGATTATCCTGTTCATTTTTTTGGCTCAGTTTGGTTCAGTTTAGTTTGCTACATTTTACTCATTTTCTTTATTTTGTTAATTTTGGTCAATGGATTTTGTTCATTGCAGTGGATTATTCTTTGCTTAATTATCTTCATTTTCTTGAATATTTTGATTATTATTGTCCATTTACTTGACAACTTTTTCCCACTTTGCTCATTTTTATGCCCGCATCTCTTAATTTTTATTAATTATTTTGTTCATTTTTGTACAGTTGCTTGACTTATTCATTTTGTTAATTTATTGTGCTAGTTTCTATTCGTTTCATCGATTTTGTTCATTTTTGCACAGTTGACTATGTTGTCCATTTTTTTTTGTTATTTTCTGTTCATTGCTTTTGCTAGTTTTTATTAATTTTCTTGACTATTTGTTAATCTTTGTATATTGGCTTGCCTTCATTTTTCTTGTTTTCTCATTCCGTTCAATGAGCGAATACAGAAAAAAAACAGACGATTTTCACAGACTAGGACCTTTCATTTGGCTCGAAAATGATCTCATTAAAGTTATTCGAACATGTTACATTAAAAATGGCTGCAGATTCCAGTTCTCATATGCAAAATGAGTGAAAAAACAGAGTATTTTCCCCTCAATGCATACTAAATGTATGTAGTAGGTAATGTCAAAAGGTGGCGAAAAATTTCAACAGCTCTATTACGTGGTTGACGGTAAAGGATTCAAACTTTGTAGCTTGGTCAGAAAGTAAAAACCAGTTAACAAGAACAACATGAGGGCAGAGTGGAGAGTTGAGCGTCAAACCATTGTAGCTAATAGCACAACACTGATGATCAAAGTTCCACTAAAATCCACTAAGCTGACCAAAAAGGGCACCGATGCGTCATCCTGGATACACAACGCCAGCTCATCCCATTATATGAGAACAGAAACATTAAAACTGCTACTTGTTCCTATTTTTATATACATACACATCACCCATCAAAGTGCTTTCATCCCTTTGTTCTTCTATTTCTGGAGAAGGTTTCACATTATTGTTTCACGTATGAGCCACACATATGTCACATTTTACATTTAGGCAACTCACCGGAATGTTCTGGAGGGAACAGACCAATATTTAAGTGACTATTTGATCAATTGCTCTTTGATTATCATTACTTTATCTAACTACCACTGCTGCTTGGCTCCCAAAAAGCACACATGTACAGTACACAGTTGACAATGTTTTACAGTAAAGCAACTTTTATATCACGTCAGTGCATCAAGGAATGAACGAGACTGTGTTCAAACTGCACAAGACCTTTGAGTTTTGGGGTACATAATAATTAATATGATTTAGATATTACTTAGTGTTCCAGACACAATAATATAGTGTGGCCAGCAAAGCTAGTTTAAATGAGAACAGCATGTAAGTGTACTCAAGGTGCTCTAATGATGATGTGAGGGTTTTCAGCGAGCACTGGGTAAAGTCTCCACGCCAGACTATCAGTGTTCAAGAGGCTAAGCAGCGCTCTCTACAGGATGGATGCAGTAGTAACACTTCACGCATCTGACAAGTATGGCAACACGCCACAAACACGTCACAAATCCTCCATTGTTTCACCAGAGACCACCCCCAGGAAGTCATTAATGCACAATGCATAGAATAACAGTGAATAGACAGGGCCTGTATTACACATAACATTGGTCTGTAACGCAAACTCACATCACAGTGTTGTTTTCCCAGGAGCTAAAATACCAAAACTGCACTTACAAAATTTATAACAACAGAACAAACAGCCTGAAGAGAAGCTACTTCCTTCCTCCAGAGTAGATTACTTAAGAAACTGAGGAAAATATTGTTAAAACTTTTGACTTGTACTCTTTCAGCCATGGATTCTGATCTTCTCCACTGATTTCCAAATGTGGACCTCTGTTTTACAGATTTATTCCAGAAAGAAATAAAACTAAAAGTAAAAACTGCAAATACCATTGCATGGTCCCATCTACTATTGGAGGCCATTCTTGGTTCTGCTCTTGTGAAATACTGCTGCATTCATGGCATTTTGGAGCTGAACAGTTCCCGCTGTCCAGTGTGAATTTGAAAAAGCATGTATATATTTTTGGAGCTTCTTAATACATATCTATTAATGTCCTAAATGAACATGAAAACAATAAGAAGATGCACAAAAACTGTTACAAATGCATTTAAAAAGCTATTTACTTCTATCTATTTACATTACAGATACAGGGTAAAATCTGTACTAGAGACACTGGACCTATAAACTTGATCATGTTCTATTACTGTCTACTGTGAAGCAGAGAAGCAGGCCATTATTGAGATGTGTAAACACGTAGTCAGCAATGAATTACTTTGTTCAAACTTGCAGGGAAAATTCCAACTTCAGACCTGCCATGAATGTAACATTACTTCTTCAATGCCAGACAAATCACCTCTCCATATTTAAACTACCTGTCCACCTCTGTGGCTGCTCTCTTGTCTGTACATCATGTGCATGTGTGGGTAATGGGAGGATTTTCCAACTAGGATCACTGTATTGCTGTCAGAGAGGTGCAGTGAAACACAGGAAGAGAAGGAGGAAGGCTGGGGGTGACGCCGATGATGAAAATGTCCGACGGTGACTCTGATGGGAACAACACACGGACACAGGTCATCATTGTTTTAACGACATCAGCATAGACCATCAAAACACAATAAAGAGTGGGTTTCATTCTAGAGTGGAGAGATGCTTTTATGAACAGCATAACAGGGACACAGATGGTGTTTTATGGGTGTATATAAGTGATGATTTCGATTTGTGTGTTTAACGTGTGTAGATGTCCGTTTCCGTGTACGAAGATGCACACCAACAACCGTGTGTGTGTGTGTGTGTGTGCTTTCCTGTATACATCTGTGCTTATGTGTGTGTCTGTGTGAGAAGGAAATGAGCAGGTTTCACAGAGGAGATACTACGACACACTGGTGGAAAGGACGCAGCAGAGGATGTAGCTTTACAGCCTCACCTTCTCTCCACTAAGGTAGTACCACATCTGCAAGAGAAGACGGTGCTGTCTGTCTGTTTGTCTCTTATATGGAGAGTAAATTGTAGATACAGTAGTAGTAGTAGGGTTTTTAAGGGGGAAGTGACTGTGAATAATGCAAGTGGATTTAACTAAAAACACTGAAGTGAAATTGTGCAAATTTAAAAGCAAAGTATGTAACATTTTTTTGAAAAAACTATAGACTTATACATTAAAAACCTTTTTCAATCATCATTTCTGGCCCTATGTCTTTGTGTGGTGGCACATTTAGCTCAGTGGGCAAAGACCAGGGCTGAGCATTGAGGGTGATGCAGAAATAACTTACACATCAGCCTTTTGGCTCTGAAAAGCCCAGGCTCTCATATAGTTACACTGGACCTCTCTCCAAAAATATTGAGTAAATACATTTTTGTTATCAGTCATCATGGTCAAAGTTTTTGTTTGGACCCAACAGTGACTGATCTGGTGGTCCAACTTTCAATTTTTGCCCCGTTATTAAGATATTACAGCAAACAGTCTGACAAACCTTGGCCTTGAGGGGCTTTGATTGACAGGTCTGTGAGTCAGCTCCATTCAGCTGTGAAGTCAGACCCAGTCAGACCAATGTGTAGCTTCTATTTATTTAGTGGAACATAGTTTATACTGACAGATGCTCAACTGTACTTGTGGTTCAATGCTTACACTAACAATACAATAAATGCATGTTAGGTAATGCTTAATGTTTTTTTTACTGAGTCACTAAGTTAACATTTTGCATTAGCGTACTCAGAAGGAATGTGTCACACTGCACTTGTGCAGCTTTGTCCCCATTTGTCCAAAACAGTTTCCTGGGGACGATACCCTGCTTGGTTTCAAAACAGCAGTTCAAAAACCAATGGGTGACATTGCCGTTATTGTCCATTAATCTACAGTCTATGACTAAAGTGCACTGACCTCCCACGTTGCCTGTATTTTCAACTTCCCTCTTGCTACTGTGGTTTTGCTGTCTGCTGGATGTTTCTGTCTCCACCTACTAACAGCACTGCACGGCAGCTGAGACAGAACCATATGAAAAGCATCTAGACTTGAGGTGATCCCTGAACAGAAACACAGAAGTGTCTGTTTCAGCTGTAACTCCCTCCAAAACACTCCCATAGAGGTTTACAATAGAGTGTCAGGGTTTATGTGTGCTTTGAAAACAATTTTATTCTTCTATTTCAAAGCTTTTTCTTACTATTGGTGCTTGCTCTCCTAATTCAATCTAATGCTTGCTCAACCACCGGTGCTGTCTCCCTTTGCTGTTGAACAGAGTGGTGGTAAAGTGAAAAAAGCAGAGGCCAATTTGAAAATTTCTGCAACAAACACAAATGAGAGAAACGTTACATACTTTGCCTTTAAATCATGCATGAGAGATGGGTTTGTGCTGATTTAAATGTTTAAAGTGTTACATCTGCAGCTTTTTCCAGTGTTAAAATACTGATATCTGGCTTAAACTTCCACATTGGAGTGTGGAGTTGTGCTAAGACCATGTAACCAGGCCTGATCTCAGTCCTACGGTTACAAGTGCAAAACGTACACTCAATATGCTCCAAAAGAGTATTTTTTTTATAAATACTTGCACCAGTCCTATAGTATCACAACAGATTCAGGCATTTTCATCGTTCGGAAGTTGTGATGGATGGACTCCACATCAGTCTATGACTTTCTATCTGCAATAACAAAATTGCTACGTACTCCTTTCATAATATTTGGATTAATTGAAGAAATACTGGATAAAGGTGAAGCAGAAGCAGTGACCCACTAAGGGTAAAATAGTTCAGTTCAAGCTCAAGGCTTCAGCTTTAAAGATAAAACTCTTTGACCAAATGCCTACTGATTGCACCCTCTCATATTCTTCCCACCTTTCTGGATGATTTTCACAGACTGTCTGTCAACGTGTATTTTCCTCCAAATGTCTCAAAGGACACCTTAAATGATCCTTCAAATGTTATACCAGTTATACACACTCTCCTGTGAATAATTCTATTTATTGATCACTGCAATCTGTGAGCGTTGATATAAATATTCCAGAGATAAAGCAGCATACTGTGCTGTTCTGCAGCTGAAGGGGACAAGAGTGGAGCAACAATATTATGTGGAGTAATGGGAGTTAATGGCTGATGAGTGAGCTGTAGAATTACCTTTTATGAGACAAGGTGCAGAGTTGTAGATATTATAAATTTGAAAATGATAGTGGCTGGATGGGAGGCTGGAATATGTTTATGTAAAACAGATTTGACAGCCTTGGGGAACAAGACTGCTTGGTGTGGATATGGAGGTGGGGAAAGATTTGATGATCTTCAACCCAGTCGAATCAGATTCATAGGTGGAAAAAATGATCATTATCCTTTAATATTGCACTGGCTACTAGATTTACTGCATGAGGATCAATAGGTTTGAGGCCCTTTAGGGAGATGTTATCAGTAGAGAAACACAGACAAACAGCAGGTGCTCTTCTCAATGGTACCAGGGCTGAACGTCAACCCGAGGGTGTCAAGGGGGTCAAAGGTCAGGGTTGGTAGCAGAAGGCTGGCAGGCGGACCCCAGAGAAACACTGAGAGGCGATCGGTCTGTTCGGTGCTGCGGTGGGCGAGATGAAGGGCGGGGCCAGAGGGAAGTGACTGCGCCGTGGTAGGTTGGTTGGCAGGTTGGCAAGGGCCATGCGTGTCCCACCAAAATCTGCAAGTCACTGGGACTCAATCTGCCAAGAAGAATGAACGAAAGAAAGTCATCAGTGCATTACCAGTGCAGGTCACTAGATCTCATATTTTCTGTTCCAAACAGTTCAAAACATTTAAAGTGTAAAAGGAGGGAACACTTAATACGGGCACTTCATTCTGGAGAAAAAGAAATGTTTGTGTGTGTTCCGGTTCTAGTGTGATTGAGTAATGCACGTTTATTGAGAACCAAGGTGCCTAAAACTTTTGCACAATACTGCCAGTATTATTAGTTTCAACTCAACAACATTTATTGTTCAAACAGGCTGTTTCAGCGTCTGTTGGTTTAAATGCAAATGAGTGACTGCTGACCACACCCCCTTCCTGTCAATGCCATTGATACGATCATGTCAATGCCCTACTCGGGTCCAGGATGGTCCTGGAGGTTCTGATGATACTAGTGATCCGAGAGGACAGAGACTTTGTATTTTGACATCATAAAAAAAAACATAAATTAAAATGGCTTCTTTAGGCCAAGAAGTTAAATGAAAAGCAGCTGTGTGTTTCCACAGCGAGCACATTTTTTGATAGCATTTATTTTCAGCACCCTCATTTCATCATGAAAAAGAAATGGCCACCTGATTTTTCACAGTATGTCCCCCTTACATAATTCCTACAAGATGCAACAAGAGGAAAATTATTAAAAGATCAAAACTTAGTAGAAGATGCAAAAAGATACAATGATACAAAATCAAAGATGCAACAAAAAAGAAAGGTGATACTGAATCAGGAGAGGTGGACTTTAATCTCAACTATCCAGATGGTTTCCTGCTGATAAGCCATTACTGTCTGGTGCACCGTCCTATGAATTATGGACCAAATTACAAAGCAGTCCTGTTTTTATTGTATTATCACCACAGCCATCCGTCAATTAGTTGGAATCTGGAAACAGCGTCAGGTAGCGGAGGTCTGTCGGCCCTCTGAACTCTCAGGTTATGGAGCCCAGCTGCTGCGCCAGAGATGAATTTACCCCCAAAGACGTAGTTAATCTTCACTCAGTTGTTCTGTTCATAATTTCATTTAGTAGAAAAATGTTTACTTCCCTGCTCTGTCAGACACAGTGGCAGTGAAGCACACAAACAAACAGTATTTAGTGTCAACTACCTATTTAATAAGCTACATTTAGGCGACCACTTCAGTGCTTTCAAGACTGATCCGTACAATACCAGTCAAAAGTTTTTTTTATTTTTATCATTTACATCCAAACGGCATAAGAACATATATAGAATTGTGTGTCAAATATATACTGGTAACCAGCCAAGAACACTTTTCATATTTCAGATGGTCCCGAGTAGACACATGTGCTTTAGACCATAGTTGTCTTGTGCAGAGGGGGGTGGGTACGGAGTCGAGAGCCCTATTTATGCTACTACATCTGTTGTACAAATTCATATTACGGCAAGAAACACAGTTAAGAAAAAATAAAAAAACAAAAGGGGATGAATCAGATGAATCTGAAAAAGCTCAAGCACTTTGAATATGTCCTCAAGATACTCAAACACTATGATGAAACTGGCTCTCATGAGGACTGTCCCTGGAAATGTAGCCCATAAGCTACCTCTGCTGCACACGATAAATTTATGAGTTACCAGACTCAGAAACCAGAACAGTCCTCATGACAGTCAGTTTCATCATATTGCTTGATGGTTTTGGGAAATACACTTGGGGACGCATTCAAAGTTCTTCAGATTTTTCCGGCTGACCTTCATTTCTTACAGTAGTGATGGACTGTTTTTTCTTTTAACTGTTTCTTGCAAAAATATGGATCTTTACAGCACCTGCAGAAGCATTAATAAGCATACTGACTGTACCCACCCCTCCGCTGCACAAGACAACTGAGGCACATTAAGAAGGCAACAAGTGGCACAAATGAACTCTTAACAAGGTGTACCTATGATTTGAAATCTGTCCCAGGTGACTACCTTATGAGTCTGATGAAACATTAAAAATATAAAACATATATTGCGTTGTTTAACACTTTTTTGTTTACTACATAATTTCATAAATGTTTGTTTACTTTGGAGGTCTCCAGTATTAATGTCCCCTGCTGAAAATAAATAGTGGAAGAGAAGCTGTGTCCAAACTGTGTATGGGCACTTACTTGTCTCAGTGATGCGTTTGTCTATGCTAAGGGGCTCCCTCAGTCCATCTCCCCCAAAAGGAGTGGGTGTCGGCTCCTTCACCCCATTCTCCTTAGCAACACTTCCTGGTGCTGTCACCATAGCAACACCTGCTGGTCCTGTTGTACCACTTGGGGGTGAAGACATCTCCTCGACCTTTTCCTCCTGCAGACAAAGGCACACATGGACACAGAGGACCTGGTTTTAATAGTGCATTGCTCATACACCACCTAGTGGCTGCAGCTGATAGAAGCACAATGACTCAGCAAGTTACGGTAACCAACAGGTGCAGGGAAAAGACTTCACCAAATAACAGGAGCGTGACAGTGTATTAGGGACATGAGCTTATTTTGGCCATATATGAAGACTTTTGATTTGGCCCTTACATACCACATAAAAAATGTTTACCATACCATCTGATAATTATTTTGTTCACTTTAACCTGCTTTATTAACATACCGGGCCCAAAATACACAAAAATCACCAAATCTGAATGTACAAAATATTCAATTTATTACAATAAAAAAACCACAAACATGCTCACTGAGCTGTTCTGGAACTTGAAAACGTAAACATAGATTGCAATGTGAACACGTGGAGGTAAAATTAAAATAGAGTAAAATTATGTACAAATATTTCCCATAAAAACATGTGCATTTATCCATTTTTAACTTAGCTGAACTCTTAAATATAAATTATGTGCAAAATTATACAGAGCGCTACACCAGTGCATTGAATTCCAAATAGTGCAAATGTAACATAAGAGGTAAAAGTGACATGTAATGTATAACTGTGTGCAAATATTTCTATGTACAGTGGGGCATTTTTTTTTCTTAAGTATGCCACTCCGCAAAGCAGTTTCTGTCCAGGACGAGACACAGAGCCACATCGCAGGACTGGCACTTCCAGGGAGTGAGAGATCTTTTTTTGTCCACTCGGTGGCAGCGCTGACAAATCCTGCGGCCTTGTGTGGCTTTCATGCTTGAATCTGTTACCAAGGTAATGGCAACAGGAATGTGGTCAGTACTCCTCTTGGTAGGTACACCTGTGCTGTCCACCCCACACAGCTGGGACACCAGTTCAGTTTGGAAGTCCTTGTGGGACATGGGCTTCACCTCATTTGAGGTACTGATGTCACAGTGCAGAATGTAGGCATTTGTCATAGCAATATCCAAAAGGTGCAAAAAGATAGTGAAGTACCAGCGTGGGTTTCTGTGGTGGGCAGAAGCGTCCTGGAGCATGAACTTTATTGTGTAGCCATTGTTTGAGTCAGCCAGCACAAACAGCTGGATCCCACAGCTTGTGTATTTGTCCCTCCTGAACTGGGTCACCCCAGTTTTTTCCTCCATGGCCACCATTCTTTCATCAACAGCCAATTCTTGCCACGGCCGATAATGAGTCTGGGTGGAACTGAGGATGTCATCGTAGAGGGGCTTAACCTTGAAAAACTTGTCATACGCTGGTGTTCCCTTCTTCTCATCATTTTTGTTGTCCTCCTCTGGGTCACTGGGGTGGATGTTCCAAAGCAGAACCCTGAATCTGTCCCTCGTCATCACTGTAGCTGGAAATGGCACAGACGTGATCGAGTTCTGTTTCCAGTAATCCAACATGTTTGGCAGTGACACCAGCGATGTGTATGTAAGGAGCCCAAGGAACTTGTAGAGCTCCTCAGGTTCAACATCATCCCATTTGTATTTCCTCCCCATTTGTTTGTTTTTCACTGCATACTTATTGGTGTTTCTGCAGAGGGTTAGCACTGTGGTTGGGGAGAAGTACAGCTGAAACAGGTCCAGAGGCGAACAGGCTACATCAGTGTCCATGGGAGCTCCTGGTGTTCTCTGTGGCATGAACCCACTAATTTTTGGGGCGGGGTCATTTCCTGTTCTCCGGGGCTCCGAGGAATGGTGTGGCTGAGTTTGTGGAGATAGGGACCTCTTCTGACTCCTCCTCCCACACCCTTTCTTGGTTGGCCTCTTTGTAGGGGGGTTATATTCCTCATCACTGTATATGTGCATAACAGTAACATGTAAAAAAATTAGAGATTAGTTAGATTATTGTTCATATGAGGAAAATGTGGGCACGACAATTCTCATTCTCTCGCTCCCTACAATATGGTTAGAAAAGAGAACTTCAAAAGTCATATTAGAAGAAGCAGAACGTAATACATAAAACATGAATTAGAACCCAAAATAAAAAAAAGGAAAATCAATGTATCCATCTGTTTGAAATGAGTGAGTTTACTCCTCTATGTTTACATAGAGGGAAAGAAAAGGCTTGTTATTTCAGCCCCTGATCTTCTGTACACATAAATCTACCTAAATATATAACATTATATGCATGTACGACATGTTTACAATAGAGCAATAAACAAAACAAAGTTGTAAATATTCATGGTAAGTTGTCCTCACCTGTCATGTCCGGGGACAAAAGATGGGTCAGTCTGCTCATCATCCTCTGCGCCATTGTCCTCCTCGGACGATGAAATAGGCGCACACTCTGCGTCTACCTCTCCGTAAAGCAATTCAAAGGCTCGATGGACATTCAGTGAACGCCTCATTTTCTCCTCGCAACAGTCCGTCTTCTCTTCCAAACAGCCGTTCGTCTTCCCCGCAAAACACTGCTCCTCTTGTCCCTCCCTCTCTCTCTCTCGCTCGTCTCGCGTTTGACTTCCGGTTCCGTGATTTCAGCGCCTCCCCCTCATTACGTCAGATCCTCATCACGTTGCGTAGTGTCGCCTGATTCGACCATTTCCCCCCCGTTTTGCAAAATGACGAATATAAATAAATACAGTACTGTATACTGTATACAGAATATATATACAGGTACCGGTATATATATATAAGAATATATGTCAGTATATAATAATACTAATAATAATAATAACATAATAATAATAGTAGTAAAAAGTAGCCAGGGAGAGAGAAGTCTGGGCTTCCCTGCTGAAGCTGCAGCCCCCACGACCCGACCCCACGGAGAAGCGGTAGAAGGATGGATGAATAATAATAATAATAATAATAATATACAGTCCATATTCGAGAGCCACAAAAAATGTACGATCCATTTTATGGACCGCTTTTAATATGATGCACATTTTAGCTGGCAACAGGTTAAAAATGCATGGTTGCATTATTCATTTTTACTTTATATTTATTATTTTGGTCATTTCTATAGATTTTGATAATTAACTTGTTAATTTTTATTCATCTTGTTGATCATCTTAATTTTTTGTTCATTTAAAGGATTTCTTTGTTCATTAATGTTCATTTCACAGGTTATTTTTTAACATTTTTTAATTTATCTTTCTTCATTTTTTTTTTTTCTTACCATTTTGTTATATTGTGGGAATTCCGGCTTACTAGTTTGCTCAGCAGTCTATGTAATTTAAATTGGGCAACTGGGCTTCAGCCCTGTTTGGTGTCAGTAATGGAGTCAGACAAGGAAGGGATCCACTTCTCTCCACTTCTCTTTAATCTTTATATTTGTGATCTATCCAAGCACCTGAAAGCCTGTAATATGGAGTTGATGGGAAATACTCTGGTGAATCATGTAAAGTATGCATGTGATCTCATGGTTCACAGTCCATATAGTGCTGAACTTCAACATCTCCTTACTATAAGCTCTGAACATGGTGTGGAATGTGATATCAAATACAATGCCAGTAAGAGTGTCAACATGATGTGTAGAACCAAAGAGGATAAAGGCCTGAAATTTCCCGATTTCATGCTGTCTGGTAATAATCTCTGAGCCTGCATTAAGGTGAAGCATCTTGGACATTGTATAACAGAGGAAATGACAGACGATGATGATATTCATGGGCAATGCCACAAGATGTATGTAAGAAATCTTTAGCTCTAATGATTTAGACTGTGAGGTGTTTTGTTGTGACTGCAGTTCTGGGATAACGCCACAGGTTCTGCATAGTTTATCTCTCTCCTTCAGTAACTGTCTATACAACCAGCCTAGTATTTTCCATTTGTATTTCAACCATACATTTTCTTGCTATATAAGTTGTCTCCATTTTGTGTTCTGGTAGAGAACCTCTCCATATTGTACTTTGATGCTGTACATACAGTACTTGTTGAACTTCTCTCATTTTTGCAAGAATAAAACTGGCCTGGTTTAGATACATGTTATACATCACTATACACTGCACACTTGTGGTTAAATTACAAACGAGCAAGTGTGCACAAACTCCAAGTACCTTATAATGATGTCGTGAGAATTCTACTTAAAAAACCTAGATGGAGCAATGCAAGTGAAATGTTTGTGGCAGCAGGAATAAATACTTTCTAAGATGTGTTATGAAATTTTATGTATAAATCCATCTGTCATCTCAATTACTGAGAATGAAATTAGCATGGTTTTATCCAATATAAAGTCTAGTACCACACGCTACCAATCCCAACTGTGGAAACACTGGTACATATGTCTGCTTATGGTCCATTATCTTCTCAGGTTTTATGTAACTTATGTGATATACCGTCTTGTTATTTCAAATCTGGACTTTGTCTATGACATAAAGTTTCAAATTCAAATGTTATTATTTTGAATGTACAGTATGTAAGCGTCAGAACAGCAACACACTGGACTTCTCTGAGAAGTCAGAAATTATTCAAGCATGACACTCAAACTCATTTTTTGCTCAAAAATGCAAGAAAATAACTGTAATTTTAACAGAAAAATAAAAAAGTGCTTTACTTTTTTCTCAGCTTTTTTGCAACACAGTACTTTCAAAATTCATGGATAATGACAATATTTTTATACTAGCATTAAAATGATTATTCAAATGAAAAGTTACTGGCATACCGGCGGACTAACCATTACAGAAACATAAAAGTGATTTTGGTAATTAACAATACATTTAGTGCAGCTGGGACATAAACTTTACATTATGAGTTGATCTGATCTTTGTTCCAAACCATCAGTATTATATCATCATTATGTTATCTCAATAATTTACGGGGTCTTTCCGTATGGACTTTCCATGTTCTCCCCCCGTTTGCTTGGGTTCTCTCCGGCTTCCTCCCACAACCAAAACATATGTACTAGAGGTTAATGTTAACTGGTCCCTCTAAATTGCTCATAGTTATGAATGTGAATATGCATGGTTGTTTGTCTCTACACGTCAGCCCTGTGATGAACTGGCATCTCATCCAGGATGTACCCCACCTTCGTCCTAAGTCGGCTGGGATAGCCTCCAGAGTCCTCCCTGACCCGTGCGAGGATGAAAATGAATGAATTAGCTGTGTGTCTTGTGTATGATAATTTGTGGGTAGTAAAATAAATCTCTTTCCAAACTCAAACTGATTGCCAGACACTGCGTGTCGTTGGTTTTATCAAGCTGACTGTCTACATCACTAACTGATCACGCCATTGAGTGATTGTGTAAAGTCTGACCTTGTGTCCATTGGTTTGTCCATTGCCAGCCCCCACATTATCCAGAGATCCAATCTTAGATTTCGCCTTAATGTTGATCTTATGGGACTCAATCTTCACATCACCACCACCTGGAGAAAGAGTAATGGGGTTAGTGCGAGAGCAGGGGACAAGTGAATGAACGTGAAAGGTGGAAAATAGAAGCGGGGACGATGGAAAATGCAACCTGGCTTGTGTTTAATGTTGTCCTTGGAGCCGCATTTGGAAGTAACCTTGCTCACGTCGACCTTCTTATTCAGGATCTGCACCTGGAAGGGGAAAGAACATAATGTGGCGTTTATATACTAATACATCAGCATGCCACTCTCATCACTGCAAGGCACGGGGGTCCTTTAACAGAGGATTATATTGCGGGAGCATGTGTGACAATGGCCTAGAAACCACGTACTTGACCCCCTACCTGCACTTTTTTAATAAGAGTTATTTGATTGCTAAAGTAAAGGTGACAAATTAGAGTCTGACTGTGCAGAAAAATTAGAATTGTAGCAGTTCTAAGAGTGTGCAGGGTAAGACAATAGCAGCAGATTGATTTCAAAAGTGACCTCAGTGACAGAGTGAGAGGAGATCAATCTGATTTACATATTTAACGGCAGAGAAAATTAACACTGTGGTGATTATGAGCATTAGTGCTCTTAAAAATGGATGTTGCCCTTCTGGAGGCATCTCAAATTAGAGGCTGACAGAGATTAGTAACAATTAATATTAATGGAATGCGAAGGCGGGTAGTACATTTACTCTGTTACATGTACTTGAGTAGTTTTTTTTTTTCAAAATAAAAAGTAGTTTTTACTGTTTCTCAGTGACATTTGTGATGGAATAAAATGTACTCAGTTCAATTTGGCTCCACACCTCAGTGAGTATGAGTGAAATGAATAAAAAAATAAAATAAAAAGAAATAAAGCAAAAGTAGCACAAAATAAACCAAAAAAATCAAAGTATCAAAAATGAATGAATTAAGCAAAAATAAGCATAAAATGGTCAAAATAATCAACAAAATGGGTAAAAATGAACAAAATAAGCAACAAAATAAGCAAAAAATGAACACAATAATTAGCCCAATTAAAAACACCAACAAAATAAGCAAAAATTAATACAAATGAACAAAATAGACAACAAAATGTGCAAAAATGAAGAAAATAATCGGATGAATTGACAAAACTGAACAAAATTTTAAAAAATGAAAATAAAGTTAACAAGATAAGCAAGAAAATGAGTAAAAATGAACTAAATATTCAAACAAATTAACAATAATGAACAAGATAAAAATTACAAAACTGAATAAAATATGCAAAAATGAACAAAAAATTGACCAAACAAGCAATATAATGATTAAACAAATAAAAAACAACAAAATGAGCAAAAAAACAAATTCATCAAGTAAATTGAAAATATCAACCAAAATAAGTAAAAATGGACAACAATTTGACAAAGTAAGCAACATAATGAACAAATAAATCAGATACTGTACATTTAAAAAAAACAAACAAAAAAGCAAACATTAAGAAAAAATGAACAAAACAAGCAACAAAATAATTGAAATAAACAACATAACAAGGTCATTTAACAAAACTAAATAAAAACAAAAAATGAGCAAAAATGAGCAAAATAATTAAGTCAATTAAGAAAAATGAACAAAATAAAAAAACTGAACAGGAAACAAAATGGTCAAAAATAATTAGGTGTTTAAGCAGAAATAAACAAAGGAAGTAAAAAACAAACAAAAAAAACTGTAGAAGCACGTTTAACTTTTTTTCTTGATATTTGACAGTAAACTTTTATTTTCACAACTACATTTTACCTGGTTCCAGATTTGTCACTGTATTAATGACTTTTAATTTGACCCTAACAGTATTTTTAGGGATAAAATCATGATGCGGGATAATATGAAACCGTTCACAATCATGACAACATATTCCATTCAAATAGTCGCACACTACATTCTTCCAGATGTCTTCAGTCGTAATGTACAATGAAAATAATAACACAAAGAAAAGCCAAAGGAGGAGAAGGTGTGTCCAAACTTTTGATGGGCAGTGTATATGACTTTTAGACACATGTGAATCTGTACTGACAAATTACTTGATTACTTACAGAATGAACATGGGCCACTGCCTGTAAACCTGTTTGGTGTAAATATGAGATCTGTCCTATGATGCAGCAGGTGTTTTTGAACGGACGGACAGAAGGAACCTTTAATTTACAGGCGTCTGTGGAGGTTCTCAGTCCTATGATGCAGCAGGTGTTTTTGAACGGACGGACAGAAGGAACCTTTAATTACAGGCGTCTGTGGAGGTTCTCAGTCATCCAGGTCATAGTATCCAACATGTGTGGTTTTCTTCCGATAACAGGCCTGCTTGTTTGGATTGAATTCGTTTCGCTACCTATCCACGTAGAAAGCTTCAGTTCTAACTGATCTAATGTGGAAATCCAGAATTTATACTCTGTGACTCAGGACTGGAGCGTTTTACCCAGCCCAACTGGAGCCAATTTCCTGGGTCATTCACCCTCCTACTGTCACCATCCTCAGGGTGAAACCGCTGTTGACCCTCTGCGACCCTACCTCCGCCAGGGACAGGGACCCCAACAACGCCTTAATGACCCCAGCCCAGGTGAAACTAGCACCTCTTACGATGAAAGTATGGAGTCCTGAGTCTGGAGTGGAGTATTCTGGATTTCTGCGTTAGACCAATTAGAACTGAAGAAGCTTCCTGGGTAGGTAGTGAAACAACTTCAGTCCAAATAACCAGTCCAGTCGCTAGAAGAAAAGCACACACCTTTAATTTGAAGGTCTCACAATATAAGCTGACAAAGCTACTGAGGCATTATTTACAGTCCCGTTAATATCCCGGGTTACTATAAGGGGATTTTTCGTATTGTTACAGTTGAACTCTGGTTGCTCCCGGTCTTGATGGACGCTCACTATAAAATCACTCCGATTCGATTTTGCAAACTGTGTACAGAGATAAAACAAGATTAAAGAGCACAGTGTACTTATTCCAAGTCAGTTTGATTTGATTTGTGAAGTATTATGTTTGCTCGTGATTGCAAATATAAGGATAAATCCAATCTGATGTTGCTGGATCCACACAAACACTGAGGTTAAAGTCAGATTTATTAGGCTTAAGAATTACATCTGTTTCTGAAGAAAATGGGCTGAACATTTGGTTTAATAAGCATCTAGATATTGTAACATAATTCTAATAACAATTTGCTTTGCTTCCCCTGTATGAACAATCTGTATTAAAAAGGAGATATCCAGTTGTGCAGTATTTGTGCAGAGCACCTCAAGTCCCATATGGTGAGCTTTGTTGTTTTCTGTGTCTCGTAAGTTATTATCTTGTGCAAATAAAATATGTATCTGGTGGAAATGAAACAACTATTCAATCAATAAATTTATATTCTTCTCTAGGGTAAATGAGAACTTGTGATAATTTCAGAAGTTTTAATTGAAACAATGAACAACGTAAACAACAGAATCAGCAAAAATTAACCAAATAATCAAATAAATGAACAATAATAAGCATAACATGCTAAAATGAACAAAAGTACACAATGTATGCAACAAAATAAGCAAACGTGAACAAAAATGGACAAAATAAGCACCAGAATACATAAAAAATGAACAAAACAGACAACAAAATAAGAGTGTAGAAAATAAGCAACAAAATAATTACCAATGAACAAAATGGAATATGAAATTAGCAAAAATGAACAAACAATGATGCACATTAACAGTAATGAACAAAATAAGCAACAATGAACACAAAGAACTACCAAATGAGCAAAACTGAACAGTCAATTAACAAAAATGACCAAAATCACAAACAAAATGATCAAAATGGAAAAAGTTACTTAGGCAGAAATGAACAAATTATGCAAAATGAAAAAACCCAAAAACTTGTACAAGCAAATCTTCAGCAAATCTTTAATTGTTTCTTCTTGATACTTGACAGTTAACAAGTATTTTTACAAATAATTTGCATAACAAAAACAGATGATTTGAATAAAAAGTGAGCAAAATAAACTGAATTTATTCAAGACAAAAGTAGTTTTAGTTTCATCTTGGAATGTCATAAAATGGAAATTCAGCTCTTGCATGCAGACTCAAGGAGGACTTAACAGAGGTTAAAGTCAAGATTTTTGATCTGGAGCATTGTGGGATACGGCCAAGTTCAGGGGTCAGTGACCTTTACAAACAAAAGAGCTAGTTTTTGGTAGAAAGAAAAAAAAAGTTGGGCTGCCAAAAAATTTTAACCCCATAATTTCATTCTTTTATGTTTGTTTTGTGCATGTAAAAAAAAAGACTATTTTATTATTTTTTGCTAATTTCTGTTCAGTTTGCAGATTATTTCACTCACTATCGTCTTTTGTTTCTGCTCATTTTCTTGTTTATATTAATTGGCCTATTTTGTTGAATATTTTCAAATTTTTAAATACATTTTCATTCAGTTGAAACAATTGCACTATTGAGTTGAATAGTTCAGTTTATTATTTTAGTAATTTTTGTCATTCTTTTTTGTTAATTTTCTGATTATTTGGCCCGAGTTTGGAAGAAAGAAGGGTTTAAAAAAAATTTTTGTTCATTTTCTTATGCTTTTAAGTTAAGATCGTTTAATTTATGATGTTGTTCATTTTCTTGATAATTTTGTTCCCTTTGTAAATCACTGGCATCATCTCTGTCCCCACTGTTCATTATGAAGTTCATTGTTTCTTCTTTTTCTCAATTTGATGCTCACTTTGTTCATTTCAAATTATTATAATAAGCTGCTCCCATCACTGGTCAAAGCCACAGGAGCCACTGGGGAGGAGCTACATATTGTAGACCCATGGCTGCGATGCAAAAAAAGTGGTGCAATGTAATTATTTTTTCCATTTTCATGAATCAGAATGTGTTTTTTCAAAAGTCCGGGTCAGACTTTTGAAATCTACTGGTTTTTAATCTGAACCTGGTCTGATGTGATGTAGACATAAAACAAAAGCACTGAAATCTCCCTTTTTCCATTTCAACAGTATAGAGTATATATTAACATGAAAGCAGCCTTCAGACAGACTCAAACACCCAAAAGGTCTTAATTAAAATAACGAATTGACTGTTCAGAACTACGTATAGAGCCTAATTCACGCTCCTTCTGGTTCTGACCCACGGGACTTAATGTAAGAAAAAAATTGCACTAAAGTCAATGGCAAGTGGCAGATAATGTTCTGATCCTGATGCTGCCATTTGCACATATGACGTCTGGGAATTTATAAGATGAACTTGCAAGGAAAAAAAAACATTGCAGTTGCAGAAAGTATGTGATTATAAAGACTACAAACAGGAAGTCCGACACGTGATGTCATGCTACTTCATCTATCCACTACCTGTTAACATAACATACATGAGCAGACCTGGAATGATTTTCACTTCTTTCACTACTTTATTCCTGAAGAATGAGGTTAAATGTGTCAAGGCAGCAGCCAGTTGGTGTTCTCATGTACAGGTGACGTGTGTATATTGCGGCATAATTCAGTCGGGATCAGAAAATTATCTGTCAGTCATCATTAACTCCAATGCAATTTTTCTCCAAAGTTAAGTCCCACAACAAATAAAACAGACAGGAGGATGTGGGTGTAACCTAAGAGGCTGTCCACATGGAGACGACTTTAGGAGTATGTGCAAAAGTTTTTATCATGTGGGTGATTCATCCACACAGCTCCGGCATTTAAGGAGTCAGAATACGCTGATTTTTGAAACCAGGCCCCAGGGGGAACAAATCTGAAAACATCACCTGTCATTTCTGTGGTTACAATCCATATTCATCTTTTCTGAAATGAGGATGTCGTAGCCCCACCTCTCCTTTAACCCGCACGCGTCAACCCCACCAACAACAGCAACGATGGCGGATTACAGTGTTGTGTTTGTGCTGCAGAAGCTATTGGGATTCATGTGGCTTTAATAACACAATCTTTTGCTCCTATGCTACCGCCATGAGCAAAAAGCAGACGTGGAGAACAGCATACGCCATGTGTTTTTCACTTACAGACATGGCATATATACAGTGATACAGAGTTTTCAGTGGTTTCATGTAGACACACATTTCTTGAGATTATGCTGTGTTTACGGAAAACTTGTTTAAAATGGAAAAGAAATAAGACTGTTTTCATCTCCGTGTGGACAAGGCCTTAGGCTCTCTATACAACGGCACCCTTTGGGGCGAACAAACGGCTGCTTCCCTGGACTGTAATGTAAACTGTTGCACAAAATAAACCCAAAATAAAAGTACCAGAATGAAATAAGATTATAAACTTGTCCCAGTTCCATGTAAACTTCATGCATGTGGGCTCCACTAAAGAATACAGCGGATATATTGAAAATCCAAATTTTCTCCATCTACAATTTCAGTCTCCAAGCTACTAGCATTTCTAATTAAAAAAAATATATCTATTAAATCTCTGTAAATCTATTAAGTTTTACTGTAGGCAGAGGCCACACATAGGAAGTTTACATGGGATCTGAGGGGAATGTAGATGCTAATTTAACTGTGGTGCTTAATTTCAAGTTTATTTTGTGTCACTACTTATATTGCAGTCCATGGCAATGGTTGCTTGGCCATGTTGCTGGATGTAATTCCAGCCTGACAGATGAGTTAAGTTTTAGGAAGCTCGTGTCACTTGTAATCATTTCCCCAGAGGACAACGTCTCATTCACAGAAGATAAAAATAATCACTATTAGGACGATGGGGGCCCTTTAATTTTGTATCCACCCTAATCAGAGCCATCCTCCAGCTCCATCAATACTTACATTGCCACCTCCAGGGACATGTTTGATATTGTCCTTGGAGCCACAGCGAGACGTGACATGGCTGAAGTCCAGCTTTTTGTGCACTATCTGAACCTAAAGACGAGCAGGCAGACACACAGACAAGCAGGAGGGAATTAAAGAAAGAAAGGGAAAAAGGAGGAAAGGGAGAAGAAGAGAGAGAGAGCGAGAGAGAGAGAGAGAATGAAGGAAAGGAAGAAGGAAATGAAGAAGGCAGCAGAAAAGAGCATATCAGCAGGCAGCTTTCGTTAACAGGAAACAGAGTAGCCTTGTGCTGTAAATATGGAAGTCTTTCTGTCATTCAAATCAAATCATTCCTCCCACAAATGGTTTCATGTGTTATCTATATTTTGTGCATTACTGAACCAGCACATGAAGCTGCTGAGGTGTGTTTTTTCCTTGACATAATGTAACAACAGGATGTGACTCATGGAACAAAACGAAGAAAAGGCTCATCAATTTTAACAAAGTACATTGTAAACACCAAAAGTGACAGAGCACTTCCATAAACAGCTTCAAGAGAAACCACAGAAGCACAGGACGAATGGACAAAGCACATGCAACACAATAATAACCAGAGAAGAGAAGCAACCACTGATGACTAATAGAGGATAAATAGCCAAAAAGGATGTTTTCAGGTAGATAAAGGGAACAATCTGCATAAATCAACCTTCTCATGAGGGCTATTCATGTCCGGCATCCTAAAAATCTGAGAAACAAGTAGCATAGGGTTGACTCGGAGCACCAGTTAACATGAAAAGTGATGTAACCGACAATGACATTTGTTGATATTTATCTTTGTCTACATGTCAGGGTTGAATTTCAAATACAAATGAACCATAAAGGGTCAGAACTCAGGAAAAGAATAAAGAAAACATAATATGAATGAAGAAATAAGCCTTAAATGTCAGTGGAGAGTGAACACAAGAGTACAAAGAAACAGAAGAGAAGTTACAGAGATTACATTTTAATCATGTTTAATCGTGTCAATTAGCTCTCCACTGCAAATAAACAAGGGCATGTAAAGTAAAGTTGACAGAGGTAAAAACAAGATGATCTATCTTACTATCATGAAATATGACAGCTTTGCATACTCATGGCATTCTCTCATCAGATTCATAAGGTCGTCACCTGGAATGGTTTTCACTTCACAGGCGTACCTTGTAAAGAGTTCATTTGTGCCATTTCTTTCCTTCTTAATGTGCTTTATAACACCTTCCAGTTGGACTCGGAAGTTGGAATTTCCGAGTTTCTGGTGGAAAATTTTATCTGGAATGCCCCCTCAAGTCGGAATTCATATTACGTCACCTATACACATAATAGGATTTTTTTTAATCAACTGCATGTTATTACTCTCTTTGCATGTGTAAAATGCCTCATACAATTGTTATTACATACAGTGCACATGTGTTTGGAAATTGTCGGTGCCCTGAATAAGCTGGCTTTCCAGTATGCATCCATGCTGATGATGTCACTCCCAGTTCCAACCTTAGCCAGCTCTGAGGCAAATGGAATGCACCATGAGACCATCGATTGTCTTATTTAGAGGGTAAAGAGTCAATAGCCCTGTTAGTGCTGCTACAACTATTGTACAAATCCACATTATGGCAAGAAACACCCAGTTGAGTCAAGAGAAACTACACTATTGGAGGCGCTGTAGCTGGTAATGGTAAAAACCATTATCTTCTGCAGGTCCACAAGAGCCAGTTTCACCATAGTGTTGGCTGTTGGTTTTGGTGACTGCACACGGGGACACATTCAAAGTGACCTTCATTACTAGTCCACTAGTAACACTAATAGGATTATTGACTCTGTACCTACCCCTTCTCTGCACAACTTACAGTCTAAGGCACATTAAGAAAGCAAGAAATAGCACAAATTAACTTTCCTGTTACTTGACAATTGGCTTGTGAATCTGATGAGAGAATCCCATTTTGCTGTCATCAAGGCAAAATGTGCCTCCTTTGGTCTAAAACATAAAACATGTTTTGGGTTGTTTTTGTTACATAATTCCATATGTGTTCTTTCACAGTTTGGATGTACAATGTTGAAAATAATAAAAATAACAAAAATGCACCAAAGGAGAAACTGTGCCTAAAGTTGCTGGTTGTGTAATTCTGTAATTTTCCTTAGAGATCAGCAGCTGTGACATCTGATTTTACATCACGCTAATTATCATTATCTGATTTTTGGTGTATAGGGATTATTTTGTTCACACTTAAAATGTGTTGGAGGTTCTTCCTTCACATTTCTGAAATGTTCTGAGAATAGAGAAGAGTTTAAATCCCCAACATCTATCATTTGGGCATTTTCATCTCTTTGAATTCTCTTTATTAATGTTGTTACTGTTGGGAAAGAGAAAATGAACAAGAGCATGAAATCAGAGATTACACTTGTGCATTTTTGTATTTGCTATTTGGTTACTTTTTGCCTTGTTTTAATCCGATTGTCTTGTTTTTGCTTTGTTTTCACCTTCATTTGACCTTATTTTGGGCTTCTCTTCATCATTTTGAGATAATTAAACTACTTACTTTCTTGAGTCAAAAATCAGCACTTAAGGTCCTGTCTGAGGATTAAGCATGATGATTACTCATGCAGACAGACGAAATGCATATTATAATAACATTGTTGGGTGTGTGGCTCAGCCATACTTCAAATGACAGTTTAAGATTCTGGCTTATGCATTTCCTTAGAGTCAGAGGATCAACAGCAGTCTGACACCAGTCTGTGACATGATGCAAACAGTCTGCCTCTGCAAAAAGGTTCAAAATTAGCCTATTAAAACTCTCTAGATAAGACTTTGTGTCCTGTTTGTTCAATCCAGACACATGGTGAAAACAAGTGGTCCAGTTTTAAAAGCCCATTGTTGTGTCCTGTCTGATTGCTGCCTCCTCTTCTGCTGTGATATCAGATTGAATGTCTTTGTGGTTGCATTTGAAAAGCCCAGCAGCAGACGAAAGATGCCTTTCTCCGACTTTGTCTCTTTCTCCAGGATGAAAATGGCATGATGACGCAGGTGGCATCAGCAAAGGATGAGTCACTGAGCAGTTAGCACACATCCACTTAGTATGTTTCCACACACACACGCACACATCCAAGAGAGAATCCAAGATTTATTCTCTCGATTTTCTGTTTGCAAAAGCACATTTAAGCGACTGTAACTGATTTGAGCTCAGATGCAGAAGTGAGTCTGTGGTTGTTTGTCATCTTAATCTTATTGAGGATGAGCAGGATCATAAAGAGACATCCTCACATTACTGCAAGTGAAGAGAAACTAAACCCCGAAACTAAATGTGACACAGACGCTTCATAAAGCTACACTATATCCTATATTTGACAATTTATCCTGTTAGTTCCATCAAGGGCTCTGCAGTATTTTTTGCACACCAAGCCTTCAGTTGGTATTTTTGTAATCAATCATCTGATATTGTTTGTTACACACACCTTACACACTGAGTCAGAGGTGTTATTAACTTAGCTGCAGAAATTTGCACTATGCAAATGTTAAAGGTGCAGTGTATAGAATTTAGAGAGATCTGTTTGCAGAAATGGAATATAATAAGCACAATTATATTTTCATTGATGAAGAGTCTCCTGAGAATCTTCTTTTCCTTTCAGCCGTTCCCTTCAGGGGGTGCCACAACCTCCATCTCACCCTGTCCTCTGCATCTTCTCTCACACCAACTAACTTCATGTCCTCTTTCATCACATCCATAAATTTCCTCTTTGGTCTTCCTCAAGAATCTCCCGAGAATAATTGCTGTCATTACTTTAGAATGCACATGTCTACACAGGAAGTCTGCAGTGTTTCTACAGTAGTTTAGGATGAACAATCCAAATACTAACTACTGAGGGCCTTAACAGTTTTGCAGACATGGTAGGCTCTTCTAAACTATGGAAGATGGACAAAACCTCTGTAGGTTTCTGAAGAATGGAATCTCTGCCCTTCACTCTGATCCAAAAATAAACTTAAATGTCAAGTGTGAGGGGATCTGAGGTCGATGAAATAAAATGGTGGAGATCTCTGACTCGGACACACTTGTCTATCAAAGTACAGATGTCCCTACTTATGTGCACATATTAAGTTTGAGGTCATCTAAATGGGTTAGTAATAAGTTCATCAACTGTACAGTGTTCACAGAGGTGGAAATAAACTTCAGGGACTAAATCCATTGTTTGTACCAGGCTGCAAACCTGTTTATTTCCACTGTAAAGTTGGACATTTTAACATGGGATTGAATCACGTTCGACTCAGCCCGCAGCGGACACTGGAAACACTACAATTTGGGACACTTGAATTTTACTCATTGCTCAGCCATGGCGATTGCCACCTGCTCCAAACCATAGACTGTATAGTTTATTGGACAAAGTGACCTTGATGTCACCCATTGGATTCTGAACAGCCATGTTGAGGCCAATCGTATTGTCACTTCCTACATGACATTTAGGATCCAAAAAAAAAAAAACCAGATTGGATTGATACTATATTTGAACAAATGGCAGTGGAGCTATGGGAGTGTAGTATGTCAGGGGCCTTATGGGTAGGCTAATGCTAACCGCTAGCTTACTGGCTGTAAAACTTCACCCAGCATTGCTAAACAAACTCATATTTTGATGTCGTTAGTGTAAACACTTACCCATAACTGCAATGAAAAAACAAACAGTAAAACAGTGGGACAGAAAACTGCAGGTTTACTCAAACACAGCTCTTTTAAATCAAGGTTGAAGACCTTTCTTTTTGCTGCTGCTTTTAATTAAAACAGCACTGCACTGTCACTTTATTCTCTTACACTTTTGCACTGTTTTATTGTATTTTGCCCTTTACTTTTTAATCTTAAATGATTTTTTTATCCTTCTCCTGTAATGCTTTTATGCTTTATGTAAATCACTTTGAATTGTCCTGTACATGAACTGTGCTACACAAATAAACTTGCCTTGGCCACTGCTCTAAGCCCTCTCAAACAAAAATGGTAATGTCAGGGATACTGAGTGGTTTGCAATCTGCAACTTACCACTAGATGCTACTAAATCCTATATACTGCACTTTTAACAGTGAGAATGAGTTACTGCTCCTTTCATTTCCTGTATTTCCTCCACTCAAGCTAGAATACTGCAGAAGTCTGTACTCTCTGCTGTGTTGAGCTTTTTGATGTCGCAGCCCCTGAGAGTAGTTTTATTTTTTTTTTGCTGTGAGGCTGTTAAAATGCGGTTTGGCCAGTAAAAAAAACCCTGTGGAGAATGTAAAAAAATGCAGGAAAGTCAATCTGATCTGAACATTTTTTTGGTGGAAAAGGGTCAGTGTGGAAATTCACTGACGCATTATGAGGCAGTAATAAAAAAAAATAATCTTTAAAACATACAGTAGTATGCAATGAATACAAAGCTAGTGTGTACTTTTTTGCTTTGTCATCTGTCATCCCCTCATGGTAGTAAAGAACTGTGTGGAACTATAAACACATTTTGCCATGTCCAGAAAAGCTGTGCTCCTCTTTACAGGAAGAAAATATATTTCTCTGCCCGAGCAGCTGTTCACTTCTTTTGGAGCTGCTGCACTTTAGAAAGAGTTGAAAGAGGAGACTAGAAACAGACAAACAAGGCAATTTGTCTTTGCTGTTATGCATTTGTTTGTTAAAGTTATTCATTGACTTAACCAGGTGCAGTGAGACGGGCTACTCTGCATGAATACATGGGCATTTAAATTTTTCCTACATTTGTGTATAATTACCTATGTAAAGAATATCAATGCCTGAAGCAGCAGCTTTGTCGTTAGATGGAGATTTTTAATTGCTATGTCTGATTTTATTCAAACTAGGGCTGGGCGATACAGACTAAAATGTTATATCATTATTGTTATTAATGGTTATAACAAATCATTATTTCTCTCAAGTTTAAAGGTTGATTGGTGAGTAGTTGTGGTTTTAAACAAGCTATGTAACATGTAACAAATGAAAAATGACAATCTCAATTTTTATTCTATAAGATGAAAACCGGTGTAAAAATATCAGGTTTCTACTATTGTTTATTGTCTAAACATGACAAACACCTGCCAAGCACCAGAACACATTTCACAAATATGGAAAGTTCAAAAGATTCAAGACCATACTAAAATGTGCCTGAATAAATCTAACTTACAACCACAATATGGTTGAAACACAAAAAAATTTACCTGGCTCTAAAGATTTGCCAAATTGTCAAGTTTTGTGGGTGGTGACTTGTTTATATGTTAGCAACTGTGAAAAAAAGTTCTGAACAGACAAATTTTCATGTTTAGTTTGTTTATTAGCGTGAATGACTAAACTTCTCCATCTGGTGTCTGTCAGAGGAACTGCTGTTTGAGTTCTATTCTATTCTATTCTATTCTGTTTATTATTGTTTTATCACCTGGCCCTAATTGAAATCTTACTGTGATTCTCTGTATATTTGTTTTTTTTTGCTTTTGAGGATGACTGCACCGTATTGTTCCCAAACCACAGATACACACACATATTTCAGTATCACAAGACAAAAGTAAATAATTAATGCAAAGTACCTTATGAAAAGAGTATGTGTGGTCCAACAAGTAACAATTTACATCATAATATTCTCACTTGTTAAAACCTACGGGCCGTTTTAGCCACCAATGTGAGAAATAACAATGATGCTGGTTAACATTAATGATGCTGGACGCTGCTTCATGTTTTTCCATTCTATGTCATGTGAACAGGTACAAACAGTGAGGGTGTGGTGTGTCCTGGGCAGATGTAGAATGGGTGGTGTATGCAGAGAGAAGGTGAGACGATGTTTCGGTGTGTGAGGGTGTAGATGGCAGGGACTCACTCTGGCCTTGGCGGCAGGGGTGGAGGGGTCGGATGTCTTGTTGTTCGGGGTGGAGACCTGAGGAGACAACCAGCCCCCTGGTCAATACAACCTGCAACCAACCAACCACACGCCACGACACAACGAGTGGAAGTGCAAGTGGAGGAGCGGGGGGGGCTACATGAAATGAAGGTGGGGTTGTGACCGATCGGATGAGTGAATGGGTTAAAACAGCCAATCAAATGG
>JAQQAE010000313.1:0-35726 GCA_029823295.1 Pseudamia nigra
GACCCCTGACCCTCGCGAGGATTAAAGGGTAGAAAATGGATGGATGGATAATTGGATCACAAGTAACATTTTGTTTAAACACGTCAGACATGAAATACTTTACTCTAGATTTTATTTAAAGTGTGTCAAATCTGGCATGTGTTTAAATAACGTTTTATTTAAACACATGTCAGACTTTTAAATAAAATCCAAAATAAAGTGCTAAAGTCATATGAGTTATATTTTACTCCACAATGAAACAAGGGTTTGGAAAATATATTTTATGGTGCAAAAAAGAAATGTTTGGTATTGTTAACGTGTGTAACTTACAAAATCAAACAGTGACACCTGAGATAAAGTGAGAGTTGTTTTCTCTTTAATAAATGTATCTGCACCCAAGTCCATTCATTCTTATGAAGAAAACCAAGTACGTCCACATGTTCTGCTGAGACTCGACTACGTGCACGGGTCCGAATAAATACTAATCGGTTTGCCATACACACCCCTAGTTTTGACAGTGCATTATTTTCCACCTCTTACAAGATCATCACTTAAATATGTTTGGATCAGGGTAAGCCAAACAAGCACTGATTTGCAGAAAATAAAGAATTAATGAAGAATTTCATGGCTCATGGGTGGTATCATCAATAACAAAAATATTCTTCATCCGTAGCAAATGTGTTATGAAGAAGCTGCTGTACTTGTTTGTAAAAGGCCTTCGGACTAATAACATTAACGACAGTGCCAAATAAAACCTCATAAAGCAGAGTATTATTTATATTTATGCTGATCTGCCTGGTCCCCTCCTGTTCATAGAGGACGGTGGTCCCGGTGCTGGCAGCCTCTGACCACTCCCACAGTGGACCACACATCCAGCTCAAAGGAGAAAACATCAGGGCGGAAAGTGAGCAGTGGGTCAAAAACTGGACCGGACCGGATGTGCTTAGATAAGCAGGACCGGACCGGATGTGCTTAGATAAGCAGGACCGGACCGGATGTGCTTAGATAAGCAGGACCGGTGGAATCTGCCGCTTAGAGCAGTGCAGCAGCCAGAAGACAGGCCTGGAGGCACCAGCAGGCATCAGGAGAGTGCGTTTAAATTCCACTCCCAGCTTTGTCTCCTTCATATTTCCTTTCACCAATAGGGTTCTGCAGACTTTCTGTGTGTTCCAGATGGGAAAGTGTGCAGGAATGTTTTCTCAAGCTCTCTGTACAGTGACCAGACACACACCATCCCCTCCTTTGTCCCCGTCTTGTTTTACATTATACAAAGCTCCTTTCAGTACCTCAACACAATCTTTGTACAGACTTGACGAGCCGGTGATGTCACACTTGTTAATCAGCGTACGACCGTTTAGCACAATCCCTCACGGCGGAAGTGTTCCACCTCAGAAAACCTGTTCGCATTCTTAACGCGCAAAACAAGCCGAGGTCTTCGGTCAGAAAGCAAAACAACATGAGCTGAAAAAAAAACATGTTTTAAAAGGTAAGGAAAAGACGGCTGCAGCCAAAACCTCCACATACATTTTCATTTCAGTTTTTAACTCTCCTTCCATCACAATACTGTATGTCACAAACCTAATGAAACTACCACAGGGTATCTGCACACATTTAATGACTTAATGAATTGAAAAATTTGATTATGGTACAAGGGCAGGATGTTCTACAAACTATTCACGTTGGACCGACTTGATGGCTAAGGTTTAATTGGACAAAATGACTTTGAATGAAATTAATAGCTCAAAAATGTAAATAACCATCAAATAAGTGACCTAGAACCACCTTGGTGTTAAATTTCAGATTCATAAAGGCTGATGTGGAGTAATTTATTTTGGAATTTCTTGGAATTTCATTAGGTTTTTATTACATGGAGAGTTGAACAGTTCAAATCAGAGATGGTTTATTTCTGACAACAGGAGAATGTATCTGTTTGCCTTATTACATCAGTCTGCAAACATCCGCCGCTGTTGGCCTATCATGGCACACACTGTTATCAAATGTCATTGGATTTAAATTACAGAAAAATTCAAATCCTGGCTCACGTAACGACCTCGTCAATAAGTAAAAATAAAACTGGTTTTCAGCCGGGGACGATCTCGTTTTCCCCGCTTTGTCATTTTCTCATATTTTTCCACTGCTCCCCATAAATGGGAAAATAGATGAGCACATTTTTCTTCTGGGTTACACTGCAGATCACAGCCACACCTATTGAAAGATTCAATATGTACGATTTGCACATTCTTGTGTGCTTTCTATTAGAATTCATGTCGAACAGGGCTGTTTGTTGACAGAACTGAAGAGTGAGTGTAAGGATTTTCACGTGAGCCCTGCTCTGTCAAAAGTTTGGACTTCTTCAGTGGTTTTTCCTTATTTTTTATTGTTTTCAACACTGAAGAAATGTCTTGAATTATGTAGTAAACAAAAAGTGTTTAACAACTCAGACCATGTTTTATATTTCAGCTTCTCCAAAGTAGAAACATTTAGCTTTTATGACAGCGATGCATTCTCATGGTACTCCCTCATCACATTCACCAAGTAGTCCCCCAGAATGTGCCTTGTCAAGAGGTGAATTTGAACCATTTCTTGCCTTCCTAACGTGCCATCAGTTGTCTTATGCTGAGTAAAGATTGGAGTCAACAGCCCTATTACTGCTCCTACAACTACTGTACAAATCCATATTATGGCAAGAAACAGTTAAAGATGCAGCCTGATGTTGAATCTAGCTGTTAGGCGGTTGTCTGTAGTGGTCTGCTGTAAGTGATTAGTCAGGCAACCTGCCAGACCACATGGTTTTCAACCTCCAAGGTGCACAAGCTCCTACCCTCACTCGCAGAGTCGAAAACAGTCGTACCAACTGCAGTTTATCGAACCACAGGACGACTGAGGAGAGACGGCTCGCATTTTATATTCCTTCAACAGTTGGTGCAAGTATAAAGAAACAGACATACTAGCTTGACAACTGTGAGGTGGACTGGTAGGTCGCCGGTTTGATCATTTATATCAGTCTACCACAAATGATCGGCCAATAGCTACTTCCCCAACATCAGCCTGCACCTTCAAGTAAAGACATAAGACGAGGCGCCTAAAACTTTGCACAGTGTAGTGCACCCAGTGACAATACCTCGTCAATCGACAGGGGACAGATGGGAGTTAACAATGTGACGGACAGCTGTAATTATCAATTGCTGTTAAGATTCATTTAGATGTGACTCAATGCAGCTTAGAAAAGTTCAGAGTGAAAAGGCATCAGGTCATGTGTATTTATTTACAGTATTTTGAGTTGGACCTAGAGGAGAGAGTGACAGGAGTTACGCGTTTATCTACCATTTCTGGTGTTAGTTTCCCGATTGATCTGCCCTTTAGCTTTATAAGGACATAAATTAAAAAATGTAACAGAGAAAATATGTCCTAACAATATTTTTGGCAGTTTGTCTGGTTTTTGCACTGTTTCATTCTCTGAGCTTTGACTCTTCCTAATCATTGTCTCCTGAGGTCCAGTGATGCTTCATTCCTTCCTCAAGACCTTGAGGCTTCTCCTTAAAGACACATTTGTTTACGATTTACAGATTCAGCCCGTGGAATGAACGGCACAAAGGCGCAAGCTCTGCTGAACGAGCGGGCTAATTGACTAAAGTGAATCATGTGTTTTTGTGGGAGCGCGATCTTCCCCTGGTTCCAGCTGGATGATTCTTGTTCTTGTGATGCAGGGAGTGTGCGTAGGAGCTGGACAAACAGCTCAGTCAGCTGTGAAAGCCTGCGTTACCGTTTTCTCGGGGGACGCGACAAAAGAGAAGACGAGGGTGATGCAAACGATACGCAGCGGAGCGGCGGTTCTGCCCAAATAAACCCTCGTCTCAGAAAACCCATAAATAAATGAGCACGAATGAACTTTGAGAGGTCTGAGGTACTTAGCAAGGGGCTCATGCTGGGGAAAAAAAAATAAAAAATCCAAACTACACTGCACTTCATTACCAAGGTGAACTGCATTTCATAAAACTAAATGGTGTTAGTTTAGTTTGACTCCGTAACTCTAAATGCGAACCACAATCGCACTATTCACGATGGACACTCCCAAAAGGATGACATTAATTTTCCCCCTACAAGTCCAGACTTAATATTTAGCTCTAAACATTCCATATTTGGACACACTGACAAAAAGTGAAGCATCAAAACCACCGGGTTGCATTTTTTCCTGGGAGAGTCATACTTGATTAATCAGAAGTCTGAGGAGGAAGAGAAAAGAAATGTGCGCTCAAGATGAGGAGAGAAGCATCTGAGAAAACAGCTGAAGAGACACCGACGGCTGAAAGACGGAGTGAGCGCGAGGCTTTCAAAGTCAACAGCAGCTACTTGTCATTTCATCACGGTGGCACATGGTCCTCGTGGAAAAAAGATGAACCGGGAGAGGTATTTCACCGCCCCCTTCACCGCTGAGTGAGTGGAGTCTCCAGTCTGGCCCCCTAGAGTTTCTGCATCATGTAATTTAATTCATGGGCCGCAAAACACAGCCAAGCAGGGCTCAAACAGGACGAAGACAAATAACCACAGTGGCCATTTATGAATGTTTTTACTGCCAGACAAATGAGCGAAAAAACATCTGAGAAAACATTTCCAGCAATTCTTACAGTCAAGCTAAAACCTGCTCTGGAGTCCAAACGTTAAGTCCTAGAACTTGAAAGTCGGACTTGTTGGGCGCTCATAAAGTTAGCCTTTGCCACAACAAAACCACTGGTGGCCACTTTATAGGCCTTGACCTCATCGTGTTGGCACGGTCTTTCCGAAATAAAAAGGTGAAGATTTGTTTTTTTTTTAATCCTGCAGCGCCATGACTGAGCTATTCTTAGACATGTTATGGTTACATAAATGGATTGTTACAGTTAAAGCAGTACAGGAAAAGAAGCAAAGTCAGGTTTCACTGCCAAGACATACTTACAGGCATCTTATACGAGGCTGCTCATGATCCAGTTGAATAATTGATTTAGAAACATTTCATGGCCACACTAAAATACACTGTAAGGAATCTGGGTGGAATTATCTGTCCTCAATGGATTTAAACGCTCCTATCCTCCCCTCTTTCTCCCCTTTTCATTCTGTCCTTCATTCCTTGTTAGGTGCTCTTCAAAGAGTGGAATTTAACTTCTGTCACTGCAACGTGTCAGAGTGAAGTGAAAAGTCGAGGCCAGTCGGATAGGTACGCCACAGGGGGGGATGTGCAAAAGCCTCGGCCCTCATGTATGAAAGCTGTGCTCAATTCCGCGGCGAACACCCGGTCTGACATCTGATTACCCCCAGCCTGGTTAGAGGCTTCTGTGAGTCGAGTCAGAGGAAGGTCATAGATGAAAGAAACGTTTGATCAGAGCTCTGTCTGCTGGCCCTAATGTACACGCTTACATAAATATTGACTGAATTTTGAGGGTCATGTAAATTGTTCGCTGGTAGAAAGCCGAAAGATAGCTGGAGTACGCCTGACTGAGTCCTTTAGGCTTTGAACATGTTTAAAAGTGTTGACTTTCACCATGAATCACTTGTCCTTCAAAAGAAATCTTGTCATAATGAACTGTTTGCCCACTTGAATGGATGTGTAAACCAAATGCTGATGTCCACACTTTTAATGCAGTCGAGTGTGACATGAAAAGTGAAGCTACTTCTTCAAGACTTGCAACCTGCTGAAGGGCCCTTCAAAAAGCAGGCTCAATGAAGGATTTGGGTTTTTGTCTAAAAAACTGCCTGGTAACGTATGCTGTGTAAGTAAAGGCAAGTATGGATGAAGTCAAGTCCTTAGACATATCCTACACCAGTGGAATCAACCCAAGATGTGCTTGAGAGGACACCGACTGAAGCGGGAAAAACTTCTGCATGGTTTTCAACAAAGGTTGCGAAGCGCAGCACATTTGGTTCGTATCAGTAAGGTCATGACCCACACGGGTTTATTTGGACCTTTGCACCAAAATAATCACAGGGCTTTGACTCTGCTGTGAGAGTCATTAACAGTCTGGAACCACTTCGCTTTCCAACCCTACCTGAAATGTGAACTTGGGGTCTAAGTTTGTGCCATGAACATTTCCTAATTATTGTTTAAATTATCTGAGCTCTGGAAGTGGAAATGTTACTTGCAATAGGTTAAATGCTTTTCTGGAGCAGGACAGTATGTCAGTTATTTTTTGCTGCGGTTGTGGTTTGTTTGCAGGAGCAAATCGGCTATTTGGAGGTAAGGGACTGGGAGGAGGTCCAGATGACACAGAGGAGCTTTCAGTTTCTTTAACCTATGCCTGTACGTACAGCATACAGCCAGACTTGCGGTGCTTATTTTCACAGCAACTTTAACTTGCTGTAATAATGTTTGAAAATATTATTGTAGCCATCAATTCAAGTAGCTCTCCGAGAGTAAGTACAAGTTGTTGTGGGATGTCAAAAGTACAGCGAAATATGGCTAGAAACACTGCTGTCAGAGATGTAGGATATCCTGGGTGGTGCTTTTCGAAGGGCATTTATTCCATGTTGGCTAATGCTGTGAAGAGACTGAGCTGCAGTTCGTGTTGTTCTAACAGCACCAACTCAAACTTGCAGAAAATCAGATAAAAGCCTTGTCTTGATGTGCCAAAGGACAGCTGGGAGAGGGCTTACATTTCTTTGGCTCCGAGTCAAGGAATTCGAGCACAACGCACACCCTTTACCTGCGATACCTTGTTTAAATCTTCCACTCCTGGGTAAGATGGCAGCTGTACGGTTCAACAAACACTACAGCTTCTCCTGACAGTCGACGTTTTATGCCAGATGTGAACAAAAAATATATATATATATTTCTCCTACTAATAAAATGCAAGGTAGAACCGGGTTGTGTGTGTGTGTGTTTTTAAAGTCATACATCCAAAAATAAAGGGCCTTGTGTAAGATGTGTGTGTGTGTGTGTGTGTGGAAGCCAAGCCTCGGCAGTCAGCATGCCTTTGCTGAGAGACAGCAGCTGTTGGCCTGATATAGCATGGCTCGAGAGGCCACAGCGTTAAAACCAGCCTTGTTCTTTCATAAGCACTCTTTTCCCTATGAAAGACGGTGGGTAGTCCACTTTGGAGATAGAAGAATCCTATTCATACTTTTGCGAGAAAATCTGTAAAGACCATTAGACTGTGGTAAAAGGTAAAGGGAGGGATTTCAAAGCGAAGCAGAAAGATGCTGACGCCCCTGTATATGGCCTAATTCTGCTTTATCTACATCAGTGCTGCTTCAGGTGGCTGAATTCCTATGCTCCCGAGCGCTCATATTTTCCATGTTGTTTTTTTGCTCGCTTATCGCCAAGAGTACGTGTCCTAGCAGAATAAGGCTAGATGATGGCACATGATATGAAAACAAAAAGAGGAAAAGATATCGGGTGTGAATCCAGGTCGTGTCTAAAGATGGCGGTGGCCGTGCTTAACAAAGCTGAGATCAGGATTTCAAGCAGCGAAGCAAATCCCACCTCGACTTCTTTTAAGAACTGGATATCACAGATGTCTCTTTTTCAGTTTCTGTAACTAAAAAGAAGTCCTAAACCCTGTGCTCTTTCACTTTTATATAACATCTATCTTGGTCTAATGTCATTAAAAAAAATCCTTTTAAAACTAATGTGGACTCACTCTGACGTTTACCCAGGCACATGTAAACTGGTGCACCTCAGCACTCTGCAAGTGAAAAGGCTGCCTGCTTAACCTCGCAATAATTTTCCATCTTACCTCTTGGCGTGCATACCCGTAACCTTCAATTTATTTTAAAGGTATACTGTAACCGAGGAGGAGTGTGGAAAGTGCAGTGACAAAAGGCTTAATTTCCTTGTATTAAATGTAAACCCGAGGCAGCTGGGCTTTCAGTTTTAGGAGTATTAAGAAGTACGTACAATGAACTCACAAAAGCCTATTGTCCAGCCAAGATAGGCTTGACGTTAGAGACATTAGACTTTAAATTACACTTCTTTTCTTTTTCCTGGCTTGCTCTTACTTTTTGCTTTGAGACTACTGTTTTCATAAGATGGCAAGGAGGGAAAATATTCTCTTTCAAGTTAGCTGGGAACTCTTACTCAGGGGGATATCCTTTACCACCTGCACATATCAATCACACACTTGGCCAAGCACTTTGCAAGAATATGGAGGGTAGAAGAGGGGCAAATCTGCTTGGATCTAAGTCCAAGATGCAGACAAAATGGCTGCTAGTGTGTCCGCTGGCATGCCGCTCTGATTAAAATGCTACATATTCTCGCAGAGGTCTTAATCAAAGCAGGCCTCTGTTTGCCGGGAATAAAGGTATCTTTATTGACACCTTAACGTTGACCTTGGCACAGGGCTCCGTGCTCTCGGCCGGTGGTCCTGTGCTTCTCCTGAGCCTGCTTGTTATTTTCTCTGCTGAAGCACGATCGTATGTCATAATCTACAGGAATTTGTGGACACAACCTATTCAGCCCCAGGTACAAGGTGTGCAGATTTTAAGGGATGACTGAATGCGCAATTGATTAGCATGACACAGACATTATGCATCGCCAAATGTTAAGTACTGATACATTTTTTTTTGCAACATACTTCATCATATATGCAGTTTCTTCTGTTAGGGGTATGTGGATTAAAACCATAAAAAGGCATATCTGACGACACTGAAGTATCGAGGAGTTGTTTTGAACAGCACTGCCGACGAAAACCTAACTCAAGCAAAAATAATATTTGCACACAAGATGAAGAGTTTTATTCATAGTATGCTTATTTACATGTATGTGTATCACGTTTTCCTCCTGAAATTGTTGCAGAAGGAGGCTGTGTCCATAAGTAATGTTAGCTAACATATAGTTAAATACTATGTTAGACTTTGAAGTATATTAAACTTCAACATAAAGGGAACATGTTCTATTTTTTTGCGTTTAGCACATGGGCTACACAAGACTAACGATAGGTGTCCAACTGAGATCAAAATGATCTTCCCCCCAAATAAAAAATTCCGGGGGGGGGGGGTAATAATTTGACCTCAACTGTATAGTAGTTCTAACCTGACACAAATGAACACTAACCTTTAAAAAGGTAACCAAATGCACTGAATATAGGGAAAATAGAACTGCAGATTTTCTTATAGTATGTCTATGTAATGCTATTGCATAGACTTACTATTATGGGTATCTTTAATCTGGAATGTTCCAAAATGTATACCTTTCAAGTCATGTCCACACATATTTTTTCCATCCAGAAATTCTTGGACTTTTTACGCACCACCCCCAGAGACACAGGGCATGTGGGATATTTCATTGCTCTTATACAAGTGGACGAGTGGGAAGTGTGCACTTACAAGGAAAGCACCTGTATGCTCTCACAGAAAAGGGAGTATAGGGGGAAAAGCACACTTTACTTCCCGCTATAGAATAATTCATCCTCTGAGGGGTAGGAAAAAAAATAAGACATGAGTGGGGATGTCTGAGGAAGGCGTCTGCAGAACATCTCTCTCGCTCCTTTTCTTTCCTCCCCGTCCCTGAAAAGCTTGCTCAATGAGCCGGCTCTGGCCATTTCTCCGGGCTGTTTGTCAAAAAAGGAAGAGGAAGTCTTGAATGAGACAGAGAGGTAACACTTGAAAGGGAACATCTCTCTCAGGGGAACAAGAGAAAGGCCAGAGCAAAGCGGCGTAACAGAGATGGAGAGCTACGCTGATGAACAATGTTTTCTATTTGCACACATTTGCATGAGAAAAGGCGGCACAGCGCCCACCAGTTCCACTAGTTGGCTGGTGAATGGTGAGGAGCTTGAAACCTCCTCAAGAGGGAGCGGGGAGAATGGAAGCTGTGGCAACTCTAAAGCAAGCTGTGCCATTAGGATCAGTTGGTAGAAGAAAACATTTTGATAAGAGACATCATGCTTCCACTTCTAAGTGCACCAATGCCAGACCAGCTGTGTGCAAATGTTAACAGCAGCTGACACCATTCACTCTACATAAATGCTGAAATTGAAGCAAAGCAGGTGCGCGAATCGAATCGGAGCCGCAGTGCCACTGTGCAGAAATATGTCGAGTTAAGCTAATGTGCAAAAGTTCTTTTAAGACAATGCGTGTTGATGTAGTCCAATTAGCTCCGATATTACTGAACATCTGTCATGCACAGGAGGGACAATTACGTACGGTGATGTCAAGCCTGTGTGTTTTGCATCTGTTAAGTCCTAATGGAGGCTCAGAGAAAGAAATCTAACATCTGTTGGCGTTATCAATAATGGCCACACTGCTGCAGCCTGATTAGACCGACTACTGGCTGCAGATTCTACTCTCAAGGTCAGATCGGTACTTTAGATGGTACATTCAATGTATGTAGGATAAGTCGTTTTCATACCTTGCAAAGAAAACTATAACGTTGAAGTGTGCGTCAACACTGAAGTTAAGCACAGCCTATATAACTCAGAAATGAACAAGTCATAGAAGGTGCAAGGGCAAGGCACACATGAGAAAATACTCCATTTTTAATTAAGTGCTCAGTTTGTAACGTCTGCCATTACAGGTGCCTCAAGACACTAATGAAAGATATAACAGCAGATGATATAGTGTGGGATCATGGGAGTTCTATTCAGCAGCAACGCAGACGAAAATCTATCTGATATGACTCAAGTAGAAGTCATGCACACAAACAAAATGGTATACTGCATTATAATTTCCCCACATTTTATACAGTGACACATAGGCATTTCATATTTAATACATCATGTCACTCCATCCTAGTGAAATAACACAGGTACACAAGTCAACAAGGTATATATATCGCAGGCTTGTTGTTCTAAGGGTACACGCTGTTGTGTGTACCCTTAGTACTTAGAAGTACTTTGGGGTGATCTGACCTGAGAGGACTTCAGGATCATTCAGGATGTAAAGTTAGGCCACTAAGACAGATGTTTTGAAAAAAGGACCAGGGCTGTGGAATGAGGAAGTAACTGAACAATGTAGTGCTGCCGGTAGGTGCCGTGGCACCGGCTACTGGCCTCCAATAAACCTCCGAGTCCCACCGAACTACACCGGACTTCTCTCTGAAAATACTAAGTGGATGCATTTTCTCAGAAGTTTTATTTGGACCCTCTAATAAGTGATGAGGTGGTCTATCATTAAATTTTCTCCATTATTAAGACATTAGGGCAAATAGTCAGACAAATCTCTGTTGTGCTGAGCTTCTGATTGACAGGTCTGTATGACAGCTCCACTGGTCCTTTGTAACTTCTATTTATTTAACAGTGAACATTTTCCTGACAGACAGCCAACTGCAGTTAAGGCTAAACTGAGACACAAGCAACACCACAATATGTAACAGCTGTTAGACAATGCTTGATGAAATTTTAACATTCACATACTCGTACGACCAGCTACACCCTGTCCTCCCACTGCTCCGCCTCTGTTTCTATAAATATAGTCACATCCTGATTTTGGCTCCACAATGCAAGTGCCAACTTGGCTGGCCAGGGTGTGATGCCAGGGAAACTCTATTCACTAATATACGTATACTCTCTGTGGTTAATATTAAAAATGGGCCCGATGTTAACATATGACCAGATCCTGTATTATTTATTAAAGCTGTTAGCATAGCATAGCACCGGAAAAGTCTGAACATACACATGTGCCTGAATGGAATTTTAATTAAACATGGATATTCTCTTCGGCTGCTCGCGTTGAACTTGCCATATAACACCAACACAGACATCAAATCCTGTCCACAGGCCACTGGATCCATGTACCAGATTGGTTCAGGTTACAAAACATGTCAGCGCACACATTCCTCCAATACAATCTGTGCAGATATGCCTCGCATGATTAATCTGAAATCCAATTGCTGAATCTTTCCTCAAATTTGATTTGCAACGCGGAGCTCGTTTAGTGACAGCGTGATCCCACAGTCTTGCGGCAATTGCACTTTGCTGGTCGGATTCATTCATATTAAGTTGAGATTGAGTGCGCCAGGCTGCTGAAGGCACTGCGTAGCTCGCCATGCCACATTCATCATGTGCTGTGGCGCCGTCATCGGCAGCTCCGCGGAGAAGGCAGGACTCTGAGGCCAATCCCCTCACCTCGCTGACGACGGAGGATTCTGAATACGAACGAGGATATGGGATTGATGCGAAAATCATTACCTCTGAGTCTGGACTCAGCTGTCCTTGCTGATAACCAGGGTTGCACCCTCTTCATCCTGACAGAAACACTGCGATTCATGACATAGTTACAAGGATTTATTGAGACCTTAGGAGCACGTAGACTTAAAAAGGGAGAAAAGGGTGGATTTTTACAAACTTTTCTACTGCAGCAGTGAAGTCACCCTACTGTGTGATTAACAGCGAGCTGAGATTAAAGTCATACAGTACTGTGGGAAAAAGTCCACTTCATCATCATACCGAAGCAACAACTGTAATGACTCCATATGAGAGGAAGACAAGCATATGCTGGCATTTTGATAAATGAGGGAAATCTATAGCCTATAATCTGCTGAAGCACCGATGTTGGATCACAGAGCGCCACGCAGACCATGTTTAAATCACTGTCAGCCTATAGCCGTTCTCCGTAGAAACATACCAATGTGTCACCGCGTCTGCCGCCAACAAGTGGGAGATGGGATTTGTGTAATAAAACAGAAACGTACCTGTGTGTACGAACCTGTGAGAATCCAGTTACATTAAAGAAGGTTAAACTACAGGCCTAGTTCATATAAATCAATGTGACAAAAAAGCTGCATGCTTGTCAGGACCTTGTGATCTATTCTGAAGTGTCCGAGTGAGGGTTGGCAGCCTGATCCTGCACTAAATTGATTTCCTTGCAAAAGGAGCAGTCAGTGAATCGCAGCCCCCTATTTAGTTTTATGTTTGCCATAATGCCCTGATCCATCAGCTTTAAGTGGAAAACACCACCTCTATACAGACCTAGCTGGCCTAGTTAAGCGCTCTCATTTTATTTGAAAAAAAAAACTACTGTGGTAAAGCATTTACTGTACACAGTTATTTCTGCTGCTTCGGCTCAGAGCAAGATGAGGAAGAAAAGCTGTCGTGATATCTGGCTCGACGGCAGCGTGAGATTTACAGACTTTTAAAGTGTGGTGAACACAATGCAGGATAAATCTGGTGGAATCTGTCAACGCCTTCATTAAGTTGATGATTTCAGGAGCCATGATTTCTACGTTTTGCTTTGTTGTGAGATTCCAACTGTGATCAGCCTAAATGGAGAGTAAGCTATAGAGTATGTGCTATTTTTGGAACAGTTACAGGATTGTTCCCATGGATGTGATTATCAGAATGGAATAAAACTGCAGGGGAAGTAATGAGGTACTTTTTTATATGTGGCAGAAGAAGAAATAAAAAATATTTCTCCACGAAAGGTTAACATTAACCTGATCCAAACAGTAATTTGAACCTCCCATGTGCATTTTCTACCTGTTTACTTATCAAAAGGCTTTTGTTTTTTAACTGAAATAGCCTCACCAACCATAAAATGGACCATAGACCTGCTGCTGCGTGCAGCGTGCTATGTAAATATATATATATATATTATTGTACTTTGTTTTTTGTACAGCTCTGGAAAAAATTAAGAAACCATTCCCAAATTTCCAGCCGTGAATCTTGTTGAAAACCTCTGGAGTGTGATCAAGAGGAAGATTGATGGACAGTCACAAGCCATGAAACGAAGTGGAGCTGCTTGCATTTTTGCTCCAGGAGTGGCAAAAAAAAAACACCCTGCAGCAAACTGAAGGACTGGTGCAAAACATGCCAAGACACATGAAAGCAACGACTGAAAATCACAGCTATTTCACCAAATATTGATAACTGAACTCTCCGCACGTTTGTCCAGAGCTGCAGAAAAAGAGGAAATGAATGGAAAACACTGGACGTTTTGTTTTGATGCGTTTGTTTTGCCACACAAAAACAGCTGCAAATTAGACCAATATTCTCAGAAAGAATTTTTTGATTCATACTCAATCCAAAAAATTGTAGTTTATTCTTGTTTTGTTGAAATAGCAAGCAAACATTGTTTTCCTTGTTACTGCTTAAATATATATAGCATACCTGACTATTACCGAGGCTATGTACAAGATTAGATATAGATGAAATATTTTGCAAGAATCATCATAACATGCTTATTTTTCAGATTGATTTCTCAAACTGTTTTGTAGTTTCTTGAAATTCCCATTTTTATGTTTTACTGTATTCAATGCTATTTTTGTTGGATTTTTGAAAAACACAATGTAAATAAAAGAGAACGCAGTGAAAACTGGCGTTTCTGGACGGTGTTCGCATGTTTTTTTTTTTTTTTTTTTTTTTTTTTTTTTTTTTTGCATGATACAACTTTAATTTTAAGCTTTAACTTGGACCACATGGTAAACTGGAAAGTGTTCCTGATCTCACGCAGTGATTTCCAACAGAGAATCATGCCTGTTTTTGATGCAGTGCTGCCTGAGGGCCCGAGGATCACGAGCATCCAGTTTCGCACAGATCCCGCCTTCAAAGTCATCACGGTTTTACATCGATGAACATTTTTCTGAAAGTGGTGAACCTTGGTTCATCTTTACATCTGGGAGGCTCCGTCTCTCGAAAATGCTCCTATTATACCCAGTCATGTGACTGACCTGTGGCCCGTTAACCTCATTAGTTGTCAAATGCTCCTCCAGTTGTTTCCGATTTGTGCCAATTACTTTTCCAGTCTTGTGTCGTTCCTGGTTCAGCTTTTTTGAGATGCACTGCTGACATCAAATTCAAAATGAGCAAATATTTCCCATGAAATGGTAAAATGTCTCGGTTTCAACACCTGTTGTTTTGTTTATGTTCTACTGGGAGTAAAATATGGGTTCAAGAGATTTGTAAATCATTGCATTGTGTTTTTATTTACATCCCAACTTTTCTGGAATTGGGTTGTATTTTCATTTCTGTCGTGTGTGTGCTCTGAATGACATGTTCATGTTACTCATATATTTATCCACTAACAGTAAACATGATGTATATACTGATATAATGGCTTATGAGGCTTATTCTTTCAGAAAATGGGTGCATATGAGCTGATTACCTTTTTGGATTGTGATTTTTCTATCCACCAAATATATCTCTGTCATCAAAACGCCTGTCAAGGAACAATTTGTCTCAACCAGATGGTAATGCACATTTGTGTCAAGTCTGTGAAGTCTGACGCTGCTCTGCTAAGGGCCGAGAGGGGGCGAGACATGGAGGGTCGTGGCAGAGACGGAGTGGGAGCCTGAGAGGGAGTGGGCAGTGATTAACATGCTTCAGTCAGGATGCATTTCAGAGGAGCAGGGGAGGAAACGACGGGCCATTACAGCACAACAAGGGTCTGTTAATCAGCCTATTAGGGTTTAATTGAGGGTAGTTAATTAGGAGTCGGTGGGCAGTCTGTGCTCGGGGGTCAGAGGCTGACATGAGGAGCAACCTGAGCCGATTGTTACTGATCCATTTACACGCAGGCAGTGATTGACTGGCAGGAAAATTAGCCTTAATTACACCTGTCTATTTTTGCCCCCTTTAAACATTTTCGGAGCCATAAATTAAGCCAATTACCAAGGAGTCGGGCAGGACTGTGTCGGAGCAGAGCAAACAGGTTTACAGTAAGCTCAGCCTGTACGTCGCCACCGAAGAATATCAAAAGTCGGCTGGCCTTTGAAAGCACGGGCTGTTTAAAGCTGAATGGAAAATACAATATTCTGTGTGTGGCTGAAGACAGACACAGGAGCAGCCTGGCTCGAGGAAGGCGTAAGTTCACCTCACACCATCCCCAGACCGAGACGACTCGAAAAATCCAGATCCCCCCCCCCCATGTGAACAAAGATGTGCTTGTCCTCACGTCTTAAAACCAGCTTTGCATTAGGTAGTGGCTACCAACAGAAGCTGATTATGGTCTTTTTAATGCTAGATTTGATTTAGTGTCCTGCTCCTGCCTCAGCCGGACCACGGGGAACAGGAATGTGGCTCTTTGCTAGCCTTGGTCTGCTGAGCTTGGGGTGGATTCGTCCTGTCTAGGGCCAGAGAAGAGCAACAAAGCGGGGCCGCATTGTTCTCCCCCGTCTGGGGAATAAACACACTGCCTGCACAGGGGCCAAAATCCAATAAAGAGCTTGACAAAGCCCTTCTTCTTGCCTCAGAATGCCAAAAAACATGTGATGCCCCTTAGGGAAATAACTTCTATGCCTGTTCCTCATTGCCCCGCGGGTCAGAAATAACGCTGAGGAATCCGTGTGCTGCGACAATTTATTAGTGACGCCCAAGTCTCATCAAACACATGTTTCTTCCACCGGCACCGAAGACGCTGCACATACACCTTCAGCGATGCGATATGAAAACCGCTGTCACATTCAACAGGAAAAACCGAGCCTGAGAGGAAGTAAGGTTTCATTCAGATGGAGGAGTATTATACAACATGCCATAAGACCACAAAGAAGAACATTACAAACACTTACCAAATCTACAATAATGAAACTACAGTTTCAGCCACGACAGCTTCCCGGGGATAAGAATTTCATCGTGTGCTTAAAAGGAAAAACCAGCATCGATCGTTTGGAACAAAACAACGACTTAGGCCAGCTCATTTTATAATTTCTCCACCAGATATCGCTTTTGGCCTGAAGGGTGGAAACAAAGTTTGATTACCATTTGTGCCTACCTCCAACTCAGTTCACTTCACATTTCTGTCAGTCACGGCTAAGTGCTGGGCGTCCGGGTTTTTAAGCTGTCTCGGCCCTGGCGACGCGATACTTAAGTAACTGCGGAGAGGTTGAAGGTGTTTAATGGCTCACGGTGGGTAACCTCGCAACTCACACTGCAAGTGACAAGTCAGAAACAGCAGATGTGCAGCCCTCGAGAGTGTCACCGTTCCATATTTCATAATGCTGATGAATAAATGCATACCATTTTTCTGCGTTTTAAACGCACGGAACAAAATTAAACGTTTGTCAAAGAGCCGAAAGGCTGTGTGAGACAAAATAAAGTTCACTCGCATGTCGTGAGTCTCGAGACGGTGTTTGGTTTTACATTCTCGTGCCAAAAAGGCTGCTGTATTTAGAGCGAGGCCTATTTTGCATTTCAGACATGCTTGATTACAGCCCCCAGCATTTTCCCACCACACACCCCCACTTGTCTTCAAGCTAATCATAAAAAATACATTAATACATTATGCATCTGAAACAGGTGAAATGAGGAGGTAAAAGCCAGGCACTGTTGCATCATCGGTTACAAAACCCTTATGATATCTGCAAAACCACATGTGATATAGGGGCATAAATATATCATTATTATTATGATATATTTATTCAGCATATTTGTATTGTGATATTTCATGCTGATTTAGTGTGACGTACATTTTTCTTTTGCGTTTCATTTTTATTACAGTGGGTTTCAGTGTTGTTTTTTCATCCTAATCAGATTGTGTTAATGTCATTTATTGTGTTTAAATCAACAATAAAAAAAAAAAAAACTAATAAAATTCAAAGTCACAGAGTTGTGGCTACATGTTTTCACCTTGTTACATCATTTTCAGTCTTTTGTATCAATTTCAGATTGTTGGGTCTTTTATGTTGTTATCATCTCATTGCATCTTTTACATTTTTTTGCTTGCTTATTTCATCATTCTCATCTTGCTGCAGTTTTGTCATTTCCTTTTTATTGAACCTCTTGCATCATTTTTAACTTGCTGTGTCTTTTACACTGCTTTCATCTTGTTTTCATTTTGTTGCACCTTGTACTACTACTGTATCATTTATGATTTTTCTTATGTTTTGCCACATCGTCGGTCTCTTCGTGTCAGCTTTCTACAAGTTTCCATGAGAATGAAAAATCTGCCTTTAAACTTGATCATTTCACATTTAATACAACTATCAGTTCGATCGTGAGAACAGAGAGCATTCGCTACCCATCCAGGAAGCGAAACGTCTTCAAAGAGTCCATTTAATATCTTTAGAATGTGCTTTCTCCATAAGGGATATTTCAAAATGATAAACTTGACGATAAAAGTAACCATATTTAGCTTCGATGACGGCCTCGCATTGTCTCACAAAGAAGATTTTTCATATTACATGTGAGCTCATTTGTGCCATTTCTTGTCTTTATAATGTGCTTTAGCCCATCAGTTGTCTTCAGTACAGATTTGATGACCCTATCAGCGCGACTACAACCACAGCACCAATCCATGCTATAGCAAGATATATTTAGTTAAGTATAGAGAAAAGACAGTATATCATTACTTTAAGAAATTAAGGTCAGTCGATACAGCAAACTTAAGAACTTTAAATGTGTTCCAGAGTGTCACCAACACACTACCAGAGCTACTTTCATCGTTGAGTTTTGACCAGTACAGTTGGGTACACATTCTAAGTTCTTGAGATTTTTTTGGACTGACTAATAAGTAATGATAGACTGTCTTTTCCTGCCATAATATGGATTTGTAAAGTAGTTGTAGTAGCACTAATATGGCTAGTGACTGTACCCAGCCTTCCTCTGCACAAGGCAACTCAGGGTCCAAAGCAGATTAAGGGCACATTCATACTGACACTGTTTGGTCCGCTTTAAACAAATTCTGGTCAGGTAGTCCGGTCCGTTTGGAGTGGTGTGCCTGCTCACCCGGACTCTGGCGTGGACCAACTCTGATCCACTTGAAAAGTGGGGGTTTTGGTTCACTTGCAAGTGAACCCTGGCGCGGTTTGCTTGCAGAGTGAATGCAAACGGACTATCAGTGAACCAACCGGAGGAGGGAGGGGCGGGTGCCGTAGAACGCTGTGATCATTCTCCCTTACGTATGATATACTGACATATATGTAATGTTGAAACTTTTTAATCCTTGCAATGCCTCGCGCAGCGTCCGTGTAAACTTAGCAGCAGGGCGTCGTCTGTTGCTCTGGGCAGTGAGGTATCCAGCGTACTGACCGGAAGCACCGATACTTAAGAAGAAAGCGAACGAGAGCAGTGACGAATGTCGTGACGGTTGCAGGGATCAACACGTCGGTCGGCTCGCTGCCTCAGTCCAGGCGGCTTCTAGTGAAAAACTTATGCAACGCAGGCATAAATTAGCTGTAGCTCTGGGCGGTACAACCCGTAATGAGCAGTTAATGGAACTGCGTGACATTTTCAGTGGGCGACACTGATTTTCAGCGGGTGCAGTGGGAGGCACTCACACCTCACAGCTAGAAGGTCCTGGGTTCAATCCCAGCGCCGGGCGGTGGGGCCTTTCTGTGTGGAGTTTGCATGTTCTCCCCGTGTCTGCGTGGGTTCTCTCCGGGTTCTCCGGCTTCCTCCCACAACCAAAAACATGCACTATGGGTCAGGTGAACTGGTCACTCTAAATTGTCCATAGGCATGAATGTCTGTTATGAACCAAACCAAATTAAAGTGTTGCATTTCTCGGCATTCCCGGCCCATTCGAACCGAGTCCCCAGACTATTCCGACGTGAATGCACCCTAAGAAGATAAGGTGGCACCAAACTATTCCAGGTGGACCTGATGAATCCAAATGTAAAACATTTTACGACATAATGTTTTATCACAGGGTGGATGTCTTCAGTAGTAGTGCCGAGAAGGTGGGTCTAAACTTTGATTGGACCTCGGAGCATCTATGTAGCACATATATAAATTACATTGTGGTCTGGCTGTGAAAAGGCTGTTGATACTGAACTCAGACGACATCTAGTTTGTTTATGTATTTCTATAAACATGGTCCTGTGTGGAACACATTCCTGCTGGCTAACACCCCCACCCAAACACTCACGCAATTCCCTATATTAGCACTGGCATCCCCCAATGTCAGTTTATTTTAAAGTAGTTGTTGCTGTTCACCCTCGGCGACCTAAGAATGTTTGCTGAGAATTTACAAGGCGACATTTACAACTGCAGCCCAGGCGTCTCCATTCTCTTCCTATTTTCACACTCAGAAAACATCCCCTCCACCCCCACACCCCCGTCGCTCTGGGATTGTCACATGGGCCTAAACAAGAAAAGCTGGAAGCAGGGCTGGGCAACGTGGTCTAAAATGTTATCATGACAAAGTCAGTCCAAAAAAGATAATCATCACTATAAATGTCAAATAGTTTTCTCAGGTTTGAGGGATGATTTTTTTTTTAGTACTGGGTGAAAATTAAAGAAAGTGGAATGAAATGGCATGAAATGGCATGAAATCTCAGACTCCACACCTGGAGTCTGAGATTTTTTTTTTTCCCCATCTAGGGCTTTTTTTTGTTCACAAGTTCTTATTCAGCAAGACAAACAACACAAAAGACGCATATCTGAGGTTTCAAATAATTCCTTATGGTTTTAAAACATGATGAAAGTGACATAGTAGAGAGTAGGGACAAAATGAGAAAATGACATAAACAACATGGCAAACATTCACAGCAGCCAAAACAAATGAATAATAATGATGATAAAATACATTTTCAACACTGCAGCATGTAAAACTGAAATCAGAAAGAATAAAACACTAAAAAGTGAATTCTTATATGACAATGAAACTAAAATAAAGTGTAACACCACTGTCAAACCACTGTCAGAGCGTTAGCTGACCCAGGTTCACACAAATCCAGTCGACCTGGGTCTATTCCGGGTCATGGCTACTCAGACAGGACCTGGGGGAGATGCACACTGGACAACAGGTCGTCTTCAGAGGCGGTTAACAACACGTTGCGTCGTATACGTTCCTCGTCTGACCTGTACGGTGACGCTGCCGGACAGCCGCACACGACTGGCGAGCGTCGCATGTCTGAAATCCTGTGACATGGCAAAGGAGCTTGGTGTACTGTTTTTCAGTTTATTAGAAGTCGGTTTCGGGGCCGGCAGATGCCTCAATTTTGTTATGTTGGCGACGTTGACCCTCACCATCTCGGTCTGCCTGGTTATTTCCTCCTCTCTGCGTACGGTGAGGAGCTCCCGGACCTCATAATCTTGCCACATGCCCATACTTTTTGGGCACAGTTTGCCACCGATGTACGTGAAAACAGACCCGTTGACGCCTTTTGTTTACATCACGACAGTGCATCCTCATTCCTCACCAAAGCAATTCATTTGTCCCACAAGTCTCACCTCACGTCGCCCCAGCTGTTAGCAACGGTTGGTGCCATTCACACTGCTATCAAACCTGGTCCAACCCTCGTCAGACCCACCTCTTAACCCGGGTCGCCAAGCGGACCTGGCTAACGTGGGCGTGAAAGGTGAGTAAATTACAAAAAGGAAAGCGTTGAAGAAAAATGATCAGAAGGTACAGTGTGTCCACACCCCTGTTAAAATGCCATGTTTTTGTGAAGTTAAATCATTTCAAACCCTTTCCCACCTTTAATATGACCTATGACCTGTACAATTCTACTACCTCTAATTTAAACAATAAAAGACATACAATAAGCTGGTTGCAGAAGTGTGCACACCCTTTGCTGAAGCACCTTTTGATTCAATCACAGCCTTCAGTCTTCTTGAACAGCATGACATATCCTCCCTTGGTGATATTTGCCCGCTCTTCAGTAAAAGAAGACTCTTGTCCACACAGATTTTCTAAAGGATTTGAAGCTTTTCATGTGTTAATTTGGACTTTTTTAACTGAATTGTGCAGGTCATATGTCACATTAAAGGTGGGAACGGTTCAGGAATGATTTCATCGTGGTTCTATTTTTTTTAACACCACAATAAACTGGTATTTTAACAGCGGTGTGCATGCTTTTTATATGCACTGTGATCTAAAAAGTCACAAAATCCCTGACTGCCCTACTCAAACTGGAGGGCCATTTTTCAACGTCCTGTTCCAGGGTTGCTCAATGTGAAGTGAGACTTCAGAAAACGATGTTAACAGGATAAACACAGAGATCCTTTCTCACTAATATGCACGTGGACAATCAAACAGCTATCTGAAAACCCGCCTAGAGCCAGGGCTGCAAAGACGAGTCCTTCATACCAAATCAATCCCACCGTAAAACTGAATGAGAACTTATTTCTCAAATCCCAGCAGCAAACTTGGCAAGATCCTGAGCAGCGCCCTAAGAGTTTTCAGCTTGCAGAGGGGCTAGCAAACGCAAACACAACTCAAGGTTTTTATGAGAAAAATGTCTGGCTGAACAAGGAGGCATTCATGTGCTGATTCATAGCAGCCTGTAGCTGCAGTTAGAGGATGGCCATCTGCTATCACACTCCCCCGCTAAGAGCCTGTTATAGAAAGACAAGCCATGGATCATCATGTACATGATACATCCATATAGACTTACTGGAACTAACACCTCAACTACAGGAAGAGAAAACAGCTCGGCTGCTGTTGACAGTGCTGCGGTTTTTCTGTCTCGTCAGGTCAATGCGCTTTTCGCTGCTCCGTGTAACGCGGTTGTCCTTTTCCTGCACGGCGGCGCGTTGCGGCGAGGCGATGCTCGGGCTCACGAATGGTTCGCGACATTATCGCTTTCGCAGCCTTGTAAAGAACATCTCACGTGTTCGAGAAAACTTCCATTTCCTGTGTCGGTGGAATGACAAAGACTGCCGTTCGCAATCTGCAGCAACACAAAATATGCCATGGAACCAGTAGATTATAGTTTTGTAGATTTTTTTGGCAGTTTTATAGATTACTTTTGTTTATATTTTGTCCATTTTGTGGTTATTTTGTTATTTTTATGCATCTTTTGTTCATTTTCATTAGTTCTCATTATTTTTAATTTACTGTTGGGAGATTTTTTTTCAGGGAGGAGGGAGGGCGTGGGGTTACGCATACGTTTTCCTGATCCTGGTGATGACGGTAGCGTCATTCTTTCTCGATGCAGTGGTTTACAGTGGGGGAAAAAAAAAAAAACTGCTGAGTGCACATGCAGACAGACACAGTTCGCAACAAGCTGGCGAACGTCGTGGAGCCTCAAGCTTTAACTCAAATCTCGGCTCTGTGCGTCTGTTTGCTCACTGACCTTGTTTATTGTTTGTGTTTATTCATAGGTGTGAAATGCATTTTCCCTGCTGTTTTACTTAATGAATCCATGCATAGAATAGATAGCTGATCTAATATTTTAGTGAAATAGTCACAAATAGCCTCTTGAGGAGGTGCGGTCAAACTGTTTTATATCACTGTAAATTAATAAACATACTTTTGGGTTGACTGTGAAGCAAAAACATATTATAATTTTCCAGGATTTCATCCATTTCAAACAAACTGTTGCTTTTCCCACGACACACTAAAAGCATCCGGTATTCTTCTGTTACTTTTTTGTCAATTTTAAGAATGCTTTTTGTTGTAACTGCTGAATTTCTCCAATCAACCGTGTTGCCCTTCTTGAATAATGTAGTACAGAGACAAAAATAAAGTGTCTGCTGAAGAACAGGTCTCTGCAACAAGCTGGTGGACACAGTAGAACCTTTAAGTCTGCAAAGGTGGCAAACACTGATTCATCTTTAAAGAATTAAAAGTTCAAAAAGGAAGTCAGACAGCAGGACGTTTGATGTGGGACGTCTTGAGGTCTCAGCCTTGAATTCTGAAGCACCGAGAGATAATCTTTTAGTTATGATTGGTGCTATACAAATAATATTGAACTGAATATTTCTGTGTCAAATGTCCACCGTCCTCCAGGAGAGTCGCGACTGATCCCAACTCAGCTCCATGAGTCTGGTCGTGTGGTACATACGACTGAACGTACCTCGACACCGCGATGCCTCACGCCTGGTAAGTGGCAGCACCTACTAAGAGTGAACATCGATTCCCAAGTTGCTCCCGGTGACAGTTCGCTGGTGCATCGATGTGTGTGTGGTTGTGTGTGTGAATGGGTGGATGGGAAGCAGTTTGAGAGCCGTAGGGTAGAAAGGCGCTATATAAATGCCATTTACCATCTGTCTGTTAGTTAGTTGGCAAGATTACTCAAAAAGTAATCAACAGATTTTGATTAACTTTTCAGGAAAGGTGTGAAACGGGATGAGGAACAGATCATTAACTTTTGGCAGTGATCCAAATCACCATCTCAGTGCAAGGCATTTTTTTGCACTGACCAACTAAAATCGCTAGGCTTGAAGGCTTTTCAGTTCATAACAGAACTGTGATTGAGAAACACTGCTCACTCCGTGACCAATCAAAATCGAGAAGGGGCATAACACTAAACTTCTCTGCACCATGACGGAGGGAACACTGATGATTTCAGGAAGCCAACGTCCAGGACGTCCATTACAGTTTAAAATGTTGCTTTGTGAAAAATAGACATTTTGCACTGATGCAGCGCTGACTCATCCGTGTGATTACCGTATTTTCCGGGTGATGTGTCGCTCTGGAATGTTAGTTGCATGAGCCAAAAAATGCATAATGAAGAAGAAAAAAACGTGTATAAGTCGCTCTGCAGAACAGGTCGGATTTGTTCAGAGAATGCACGTCAAGCGCTCGGCCGGGCGGCCACGCACTTGATACCGGAAGCGAGAGCTGGCGGCTCGCCTCCCCGCCTCACCGGGTAAGTGACCGACACGTTCGGTGTTAAGCTCATGGCAGGTATGTTTGTTACTGGTAATGTCTACATTTTAAATTGTCACTAATACAGATGCAGCAGATGAAGGTACACAAACCTAGAGCGACATCTAGCAGCTGTCAGTGTGACAAACACCCTATACTCCAAATTCTTTAATATATAAGTCGCCCCGATGTATTTGTCGCTCCCCTAACCAGACTATGCAAAAAAACGCGACTTGTAATCCAGAAAATACAGTACTCCATGAGTATCAGTGTAAACAGTGCAATGTGTGTTGGGATGTCATTAAATTCAAGCCCCCCCGCCCCAGGTCACTTCACTTGCGTAGACACTGTCTTCGTACGTGTCCGGAATCATTGGATCAAATCTCTACATAGGCTCCATCTTGATAAATCGACTGCAGATTTTAACTTTAATCCACCATATCATTGCCTGACAAACACTCCTAAAACTACAATTTTGTGAGCTAAATGTAGTCGTGTTTTCGCATGTGGCCCTTTTGGAGGCTAAAACGTTCCCTGTGGACACAGGACCTAACATTGTCACATGGGGAAACGAGCTGCCTTGGCACAGGTCCGTGCTCTCCAAGTGTTTTCTAGGTGTTGTTGTAAGAGTTGGAGTGTGATAAACGTAGGCAAGCACAAACTGAGTTTAATTTCCCACAGGATTAATTAAATATATTAATTAAGTATCTATCTATGATTATCATTAAAATAATTCTTTTAAGGTACTTAGAAATCACGGCTGCAGCTTCACAGCCGCTGATTCTAACACGTTTGTGTCACAACTATTGTTAAAGGCACTGTGGACTATTTCTCAGCCGCCCATTGTTTCATTAACACGTGTACTTTGAAAAGATCTTCCATGCAAAGTATTAAAACTCCCTCTATGGCTTTGATGTGTGAAAGGCACTGGAGTAATATGTGCCTGTCAGAAACACTTCCTGAGCGGTGTGGTGTGAAACCAGATTTGAAGTCGTCTCCCTTTCGAAGGCAATGTTTCCCACACAGGGTGATAAATAGGACGACATTACAACCTGCTGTCCAACCAATACATTTTAAAACCCACTGCGTGAAACTGCCTTTGGGCGCGCGGTATTAAATTCCTTTCATTTACCACAGACCTCATCACCCGAGGTTAAAGATGCAGCCCACACAATCGCAAACATGTCGTCATGACGCTGCAGTTCACATTGTCGTCTGGAAAAGCATGACATGGGGCTTTTTGTTTTAACCAGCTAACAAAAAAGGGAGTCTGCGAAATCCGAACCGACGTCCCGATCAGGTTTCAGACTCGATGAAAAGCACCAGTGAGGAACAACAACTCAGAACTGTATACATTTCGATTTCTATGGCCGAATGATTTATTTGCATTTTTTCTGTCGAGTAATCCCTCACCTCCTGAAAAGAAAAGGTCACTTAATAGGGTCCTTCACAACCTCCTAAGGCTCTTCGCGTCCTCCCTGCTCATGTTTGCACCTCACCGGCGAGATTCCGTGACTTCACGCCACAATGGTTCAAAAAACAAGTGCACCATTATCCTAAAGCAAAACCTGTACTTTCTTTTTAAAGCCATTAAGACAAGAATGAATCTTAACACTAAGTCCTGCAAGATATCCTCTCAAGTAACCGAATACATTAACATCTGGCCCATTAACATGATTCCCGGACACATGCATGTTAAGTCATAAAAACGGATAGCAGACATATACAAAGACGAGTGACATGTGAGCTAATCTCCCAGCACATCAGCGAGTGGCCCACTTGGAGTCCCGTTCTGGCCTCGGGTCACCAGGACCTGCGTGAATTGCTGCTTCAACCTGTCCTTTGTTTGGGGGATCTCATGACAAATCTCAAGTTGCGCAGAGCTTCGAGCCGACTGTGTGTGCGCTGACTCGAAGACGTTACAAGGAGACCAACATGTCAGGTTTAAGTTATGGTGCTGCCTTATTCGCAATCAAAATATTTAGAACCACAGTGTGAGGCTTGTGCCAGACGACTTGTGGCAGCATTTTTGTAGGCGCTTCGCATGTGACTGCATAAATGAGAGGATGCAGCGATCAACGGAGTCCAGATGTTGAAGTCTTCTTTTCTTGTAAACACTTTCCACAAACATCTCCGCGCTGGTCATAATGCTAGGGGGCAATTTCACTGAGGTTTGACAATAAAGCCTTCGACAAACCATATTTGTCATCTTGCAGCATGCGGCAGTACGCACTTGTAATCCACACAAACCTCTCTGTTTCAATGCAGCCATTGTGTGAGATTCTGCTTGACAACTATTCTATAAAAGCAACCTTTGTGATGTTGAGTTTTTCAACACATCCCTCAAGTTGACCTCAGGGTGAGCTGGCCTTTCCACACAAGATTCTGTTTAAAGGCGAGAGGAGGATGCGACACGGCAGCTTTGTCATAAGGGATTTGTCAGCGAAGAAGCAAACACTGGGCTCTTTCTCACTGTGCCAAACCAAAGACAGACAGCCTCGCCTCAGGTTTATCTCCGTCCATCCGCACTGATGCCCCACTTACGTCTTCGTCTGAGTGTTGATTGGTAGAAATATATATTGGAGCTTTAGCTGTCTGCAGCGTTTTATTTCCTCGCATTGCAATCAAAGGCCAAAGTGTAAATGCTCATTCAAAGTGTCACACTTGTTGATTTCAGCTATTTTCAGAGGTCAGCGGAACATAAATAATGACTGGCGGTTTCATGCCTCCTCGCTGGCGTCATCTGACACATAAACTATTTCCCTGACTGCAGCACATGAACCCAATGCTTTATTTGAAACACTGCATTCAGAGCTACACATACCTCTGTGACTCTGTCGTGGATTTGAAGTCCGCCCTCTTTATCCGCCGGACCTTTCTCGACAATTTTGGACACATAGATCCCTTCGCTTGAAGTGCTGTCGTTGTCATCCTGCGCAGAAAACGGTAGTTAATGTCTGAAGAACAATAACGCCACACTGTTCAGATTAAAAGACTATTACTGTGCAAATTCATGCCTGCATGTCTGACAGCTTGCTCAATTTACTGTTGACATCACAACAAAAGACGTGTCAAGAACATTCATTTATACTGACAATAAACTCGAAAACTGCTGCGGAGATATTTAAACAGATAATACAGTCTGCTCCATGTTGAAGAGCAGTTTCAGCCAGAAAACCCCAACATGGAAAAAAACATATCATCTCACGCAGACAGCCAACATGGGCAAAAAAAATTCAAATTGTTTTTAGCGTTACAGATAATTCGCAATTTGAAGTGATTCGTTTTCTGTCTACATCAACTCAAGTAACACGATTTGAAGTTTCCCTTTAACGAAAACCGGTGCAACAGCAACAAATGTGCAATTGTGTCATGTACATTGCATATGAAAAAAATAATACACATTTTAAAGACAATCGGTGCCGTTCGTAGGAACTGTGGCTGCCATTCCTCACGCCGCCAGCGGTGACAGTTGATGACGCCGTTGCAAAAACACGGAGCTGCCGTTGTTGGCGTTTGAGTGACAGCAGCGGGAAGAATCAGTCTCGGTTTTACAACTTATTATTCAAAACCCAAATTAATTCAGTTGAGAGATTTTTAGACAGAGTTTGTAGTTAGTTGGTTGGTTTACTCACTTTTCGACAAGGTGTTAGTGGTCGATTGACAATGGATTTTCAAAGGTTGAAATAATAATTACTGCTCCCCGAAAACGTACGTTTAAAAACTTATTATTCTGATGACGCTGCCTTGCAAGGGCAAAGTACAGTCAATCAGCAGACAATATTCCACTCAAGTCTTTTTTTTGTTCACGTTCTTAGTTATTGTGTTTACTTTCTAATTAATATTCTTGGCTATTTTTTTGCCTTTTATTTGTGAATTTTATTGATAACTGTGTTTATTTTAGTTCTTTTTGTCCAATATCATCATTATAGACTTCTTTTCCTTGATTATTTAGTGGTTCTTTTTTAGTTTTGCCATTTTTAAAATTCATTATTTTATTATTTTGTGAATTTCCTTGATCGTTTTGTCCATTTTGCGTCTTATTTTGTTCATTTATGTTTTGTTCCTGCACTATTTCTTCCTTCTGGTTGTTAGATTGGAAATTTCCTTGATTACTTTGTTCATTTTTGCTCATTTTGCTTCTTATTTTGTTCATTTTCAGCAAAACACCAGAGAAAAATAGAGCCGAAGTGCACTAACTCGCTGATTTACAATGTTTTGCTTTGTTTCTCGCCTATATTTTGTAATTAATGGGCATATAATACCTTAAACGCTTTGTAACAAAAGATTTCACACATCACAAGGCCCAGATGCCAAGTGAATGATTTAACACTAAATATTAAATGTGAGTCGCTCAACGCTAATCTTAGAGTAATGAGTTGATAAATGTGGAATCAACATCAATCTAATGTCAAAAAGCAACTTGAATTTATGGGAATTTCTATAAAACCTCTGGATTAACACTAACGTGAGTTATTAGTCGCTATGGAGCCAAATTCTCCCAACACATGCAGTTTGTAAATGTCTGTCTCACAGTGTGTGTTGTCTCAGCAAAGAAAAATAAGCGATGACATTTAGAGATACGTCCCGTTAACAGCTGCAGCCGCCATGAAGCAGAGATCGAGTACAGATTGTGGTGTGTGAGCATTTTAAAAATGCTGATAAGTGATCGACATGGAACAGGCTGCGTTTCTGGAGGAATCTGCAGGTTAACGTGTGGATGGACATAACATCGAAGAGTCTACGTTACCGCGGTGACCACGACCCCAGAGTCGGAGTTAAATTGCAACTTTTTAAATTTGCCGTATTTCCCATAAACGTGACCTTTGCAGATATACAGGTCGTCACACACGTGTAAACGGACAGACGGGCGTGTAGGCGTGGACGGGGAGACGCCAGGCGTCCAGTCAGCTGGATCGTCCATTTCCTCACGACGGCTGCTTTTGTTCGACGTTTACTAGGGTTTGTACAAGCGCAATTTGAAGGTGACACGTAAATTCATACAAAAGCCGTGTCTGAGGGTGTTGACAAAATAAAGTGTCACGAAATGGGACTTTTCAATTTGAAAACGCTGAACAAAAGCAGCCATATTGTGACATTTAAATTCATATCTGTTGCAATTTGTGTCTATTAAAGATAAAATAAAGCGTGTTATTTAGATTTTTTCCATTTTTTTTTTGTGGGCGTCGACGTACTGTAACTGTGCCACGCACAGTCTGATTTAAGGCCAAGTGTCACATCTGTCCACTTTCCATCAAAAAACACGAGCCGACTGTCAACACAGCGTCATGCAATTTTTGTGGACAATTTTCCAAAATAAAATCAGTTGGCAGATTTTTAGCTGCAATATGATTTGTTGGAAATTGTTACATTTCAAAATTTAAACCTCTACTGGCTCGAGGGGCAGCAATAATATACTTTACCTGGACTATGACCGGTTATGACGTGTGATGTCACAAATCATACAAACTCATAACAGCATGTTTCTCTTGTGTGGATTTGTCAGGATTTCTATTTTATCTCTTTCCTTTTGTTAATTCTACTTTATAAATCCCTTCTGGGCTATGTTCATGACACATACACACACTCTGGTACATGGTTTTTAAGTGCAGGGGAAACTGGAGAATCTGGAGAAAATCTGCACATACGCGGGGAGACCATGCAAACTCTGACTGTGCTGTGAGGGGTACATGCCGCCCACAACTCTGCCATTTTATTTATTAAAATCCCCTAAAAGATGGATTTTTACAGGATGGGGCCTTTAATGCCCAGATCTAGGAGGATTTAGGGTGATCGATTTGCAAAAAAATGACAAAAAACTTGCATAAAAGATGGCAGCACTAGTGACGACAGGACAGAATTTCAGCGTGCATACCTGTGTTTAATGACATTAAAGAAAACGTAAACTTTCTTAAGTATGCCAATAATATATAAAATGTGCACATCTGTAGTGTTTACATGTTTGTATTGTTAATAGTAATATTAATATGTGTTTGATTTGACTTTTCTAAATGAGTATTCTGCACAGCTTTCATAGCAATTAAACTCACGTCAAAATGACAAATTTCAATTGCAATTTTGCAATGTCATAAATGACAATAACCGCAAAGTGACATGTTCACCGAATCATTTAGTTCAATTTGGTTCCAACTCAGAGACAAAGAATAGTGTGATCATTTGAGCACTTTGGGGGTCAGATGATCATTACACTAACACTGATGGGACATTAAGTAGACTGCTTTATCTTTTCAATAATTTTGGATGAAATTCATTGGAGCACATTGTAGCTGAATTGATGCAGTGTTGCTTGTGATTGTTGAGTTTTGTGGTATTTTGCGGTGATGGTGAATTTGGCTGCACGCTGGGTATTTCTGTAACTCGAATGTAGTACAACAGGAGAGACCAGCGAAAGTAACGCAGCAGCTAATGATTTAAATCTGAATATGCAGAATCATAAGTCATGTGTAAGTCTTTGTTTCCCCAAATTTTTTTATGCAGAGGCAACAAGAGCCAAGTTAAAAATGATCAGGAAACAGCAGGTTAAAAAGTTATCCAGATTTTTTTAAGTCCAGATTTGATGAAAATTCTAATCTCGTTCTCTTCAGCAACATATACTGTATGTTCAATAACTTTGTTGCCCGTCTGACGTGAACCTATAAACTCCAACACATTTCTGTTGCTTCCGCCGGGCTTCCCTTCCAGAGACCAGAAGCCCAGGCAGCTGATTGCTCTGACCAACCCATGCCAGAATAACAGCCACATGAAACCCATGTGTCAAAGGCTATGTGGATATTATCTATTTCTATTTTAATGAATAGCTTCTTACACAGACAGTTGTTTTGAGGCAAAGCAAAGGCCAAGTATCATCTCTCATGGTTGAGTTTGATACACGGTTCTGTCAGGAGTTCAAGAAAGGTTGCAGATCTATGAAACCGTGGGCTCTGGTAAAACACGGCACTTTTTTATAGCTTCCTTGAAATAGTTTAACTGTGATAATGTATGTGAGTGCAGAAAGTGCGTCACCGTGGCTGCGGAAAACAGCCTTGTAACAGTTGAGTACAGTTCCAGTGAAACGGATACGGGGCAACACCATTTCAGAAGAACCTGCCCTGCACAAAGTCTCCACGGACGCAACGTAGAGAAGTGAAACCAGTGCTGTGATGTTTCCGCTCAAAAGAGAAGGTGGCATCATTAAGAAGTTTCACTCCAGAGCCTCAAGGCAGAAAATAAAGTGGCTGCAAAAGATTCGGCCTGGGATAAAAGATCCTTTTCTCTCCTCTGTGTTTACCTCACCACCAAAATCCCCTCAATTAGAGACAAAACAACTATGGTCGAAATCAAAAACCTAGATTTAACTCTCATAAAAGTAATTATAGTTTTTTTAATCTGTAATGCCAAATCCGCTAAACCAGACCAATATATAAAACACAATAAAACTTGATAGATGCGGTTCATGTATCCACAGACGAGAAAACACCAGAAAACTGCCTGAGCTATGTCAGTACAGAGAAAGCCTGTGGTGCTGTTCATTCCTGAGTTGCCATACGACACCTGGCTGGACACCGGGGGGGAGATGAAACCTCCAGGACACTCGGTTTTCGACCTACCGCGCATGGCCTTCCTCCTACGATGTTAAAACCCAGAGATCCGCCCTCACGAAGAAGAGCAACCGTCACGCTTTTAGTCTCGCTTTCCTACAGACACACAGAGGAAACACACATCAGCAAAGCGATTTCAGCAGGGTTTTTAATAGTAATCCATTACTCACTGAGCAGATACGAAGTTTAAACCATTGATCTGATTCCGCTTCCCTCCCTCCACATCTTCCTCTGCTCATCAAGGCTCAAACCTAAGAGCCAATAGTTTGACTTATAAGAACCTGGCTTTTTACAGACTCCTCATTTTCAGATCTTTTGCTTGAAGCTGCATTTGTAAAATTAATGCAAATTATCACCGCCGTAATTAACAGTTCCTTAAGAAGGAGATAATTTACATTTAGACGTTTATTTTCCAAGCCATACTGGCAATTGCCAACCGCAAAATTATTCACTTAAGTAAATGAGAAAGCTAAAAATGGGAAGTATCAATTGGTTTCTTGGGAAGCCTGTATGCTCTTGATATTTTCACTCAAGGGTTTTGCTGCTACAAGAGTTTCAACGTGATCACTTCAAAAGTAAGATTCCAATCAAATGAAAATTGATTCGGCTAATTAGTGTAATCTTTGGTCAAATGACCGGATGGGATGTTAATGATCAGGAGAGCAGATATCTTAGCTGTGATGATAGAGATTATTGATCGGTATGTTATTTGGATGTTTTAAACTTGGTTTCAATGGCATGAAGTAAAATGAAACACATAAAGGTCCATGTGTTACAACACCTCCTTCACAAAACAATCATTTTGTTCCTTATTGATTTTAGTAAGTGGTTTTTGTGTTTTGTTCGTCCATCAACAGGTACTTTTATTGTTATAGAACCAGCTATTTTCTAAAAAATAAAAGTTTCTTCCCCCGAAGGATCCATTCAAATAGACATCTGTGGTCACACACGCACAAAACCTGGAACCAGTATCTTCAGTTACAATATCACCACCCAGTGCTTCATCAAGTGCAAACTGTGGACATCAGCTAGAATTTAATGGTTACGTTTCATAAATAATGCAGCTATTTTGACCTTATCACCTCAAATTTGACCTCTGCGATTAGAAGCTATGGACCGTCTCCTTCTGTCAGTCTGTGAAGTTTAAGCCTTTAAAGAGCAGAGCAGAACATTGTCTGTTTTATAGCTTAAATTATTTATGCAATGCCTCATTTTATTGTTAATAGCACACAATGTAATATAATATACACATCAGTAGAGGAAAAACGCTTACATTTTATGCAAAAGGAGCTAACTTTTTCACAAAGCCAAAGCCCAAAGCCTCGAGCAGTGGTTCAATCGGAACTGAGCAACGACTTCTCCAATTAAATCTGAAACGGTCATATTTTTGCTGCTCTCAGAGGCACAGATGTGTTATTTGAACATCATGGAAGATATGATTTGACATTTGAGAGCGCGGGCACGGGCGACACAGTGGTGCAGTGGGTCGCACTCGTGCCTCACAGCTAGAAGGTCCTGGGTTCAATCCCAACGCTGGACGGGGGGTGTGTTTGCATGTTCTCTCCCATGCAGCAGGTGAATTGGCTACATTCATGTGAATGTGAATGAATGTCTGTCTGAATGAATGTTGGAGAGGCCGTCGGCACGAATTGGCTGCCACGTTTCTGTCAGTCTGTCCCTGGGCAGCTGTAGCTACAGATGTAGTTTAGTGAATGAAGCAGACTTGGAAATCACTATATAAATCCAATACATTGTCTTTATTTCTGTAAATTTGATGGTTCTTAAAACAACAACAACATATACTCCCTGGCACATGTTAACACAACTCATTAATGCAAATATCTGATCGTCAAATCGCAATTCAGTGCATTTCGGTATGTAGACATAGCCAAGACGACCTGGTGAAATTTAAACAGGGAGGGAAGGTGATTTACGTGATTTTGAACATGACATGGTTGTTGATGTGAGTCTGAGTATTGAGGATTTTCACGTACACGTCCATCTCTAGGGTTTTGAAAGAACAAAATCCAATGAGCAACACTTCTCTAGATAAAAATGCCTCGTTGATGCCAGAGGTCAGAGGTGACTGGAGAGGCAACAGTAACTCAAATGACCACTGGTTACAACTGAGGACGTACAACATGTCAAACCTTGAAGCTGATGGTCAAACATGGTGACACTCCAGTCAGTTAAGAACAGGAAACAAAGGCTACAATTCGAAAAATGTTCCGTGGTCTGATGTGTCCTGATTTCCACAGTGGCATTCGGATGACATGATAATATTTGGTATAAGCAACACAAAAGTATCATCTCTGCAGGCTGCCGAATTTTGGTGCCTTTTGTCCTAACGCTGCATTGTTTAAAAGCCACAGCTACACGACCATGCCCATGTCTTCATAACCACAGTGTACTGTCGTATGATAGCTCGGAGGTCCAACCTAGTACTCGCAAGGTGTCCCTAATAAAGTGGCCAGTGAGTCTAAAGACGAAAGTTTAAAAGCCCTCTGTTGGAATGCAGTCGTGTCGATGAGTTTTGTTAATGTTTTTCTTGAGGCCGTTGAAGCCCCTCCGAGGTCTATGCCTTTTCTAAGAGGCATAACCTGAAGACCTGAGAGTGACCGGTTCAAAGAGGAGCAAAGACCCCCTCCCTGCCCCCTGCAAACGGTTATCCTCTGTAAAATTATACACCGGCAGACCTTGTACTCAGTGGCAACATGACATGGGAAACTGGCGGAGTCAGCTCTTAATCTGTTTCTAGAGGAGGGACTTTTAGAGGAGTTAGAGGCGAACATCAATTCAGCTGCCACTCCAGTATGCCGCGACATGGAGGGACTAAATATAAAGCAGATATTACTGGCGAGTACAGTGTCTTTACAGGCTAAAGTGACCATCAAGTGCATGCACAGCGATGCAGGAATGAGCGCCGCGGCAACGTGTCACGGCAACATTAGTGACACATGCTTTCAAATTATAGAGTCTGTGGCCTGTAACTGTCAACAAGAGGACAGTTGGACATTAAGTGAAAACTGAGTTGGCTTTGAAGTGAAGCTTTAAGTCACTGGTTCCCAAACATTTTCTGCTTAAGAACCCGAAGATAAATTTAGCATCTCAGCTAAATTCACACTCAGAAAAAAAAAAAAAAAAATCATTAAAATCTGCTATGACATCTTCAATTCTACTGGAAATAAATACACATATAGTAAATTTTTTTTAGACATTTTGATGTTTAAGAATGAAGATCATACTTGGCACCGAATTCGATTTAACAGTCAATTAACTTGAACAGTATAACCAACAAACGGGATTCACACAGGAAACAAAATAATCAACGGAATGAAAACAGAAAATGAAAATGTCAACAAAATTAATCCAGAAAATAAACACAATACACTCCAAATAGTCAACAATATCAACCAAATTTAACACACGAATCAGAAAATGGAAAGACGTTAACAAAAACATGAACAAAATCATTAAAAAAAGAACACAACTTTAAAAAATAAATGAACAGAATAATGAAGAAAATGCAAAAAGTGAACAAAATTGCAGCACATTAAAAGAATAATAAATAAAATGAACAATAATGTAATTTACATCTAGCAATTACAGGCCTACATTTATTTTATCTACATTATTGGATTCCTTGACCATGAAAACATACTAGGCATGGGCCGGTTACCGGTTTTACGGTATACCACGGTATGAAAACGTCAAGGTTTCAAAACCACTAAAATTTTCCGTCATACCGTTCCTACGGTATGAGCGTTTTTTTTA
>JAQQAE010000314.1:0-14833 GCA_029823295.1 Pseudamia nigra
CAATACTGTCTCATATTTATCTACACACAGAAATTATTCATTTAACATTTGTACAGCTTAATATATACACTACATACATACTATTCCACATGCAACCAGTATAGAAGTGCATATAAAATATTACATATATGATATGGATTCACCATATCCACACATATACAATATTTCACCTGATCTGTGTTTAGCCTCCTCTTCACTGCACCTTTGAAAGATAATTTGTTTGTATTGGTTTTTAAACTGATGGATGTTTGGACATTGTTTCAAATCCACATTCAGTCTGTTCCATCATCCGACTCCTTTAATTGTTAAACAAAATCCGTTCATGGTAGTTCAGTATCTCTGTGTTTTAAAATTTAATGTTCCCCTTAAACTCTAACCCCCCCAAGTCTTTCCTAAAAGTCTCTGTAAATTACTAGGTAGTAAACTGTTCCTTATTTTATATACAAATTGTGCTGTTTGAAATTCCACCATATCACAGATAGTCTTTATTATTTTAGATTTTATAAATAGTGGATTGGTGTGTTCTCGGCAGCTGACATGATTCATGTATCTGATGGCTCTCTCTTGTAGTCTGAATAGTGGCTGCAGTGAACTTTTATACGTGTTGCCCCACACCTCTATGCAGTAATTTAAATAAAGTAAGACTAATGAACAGAACAGAATGTGAAGTGACTTGTTTTCTAAAAGGTGCCTTGCTTTGGCTATGACAGAAATGCTTCTAGATAATTTATTGCAGATGTGTTTAATGTGAGACTTCCAGAAAATTTTATCAACTTGCATCCACAACAGATAAAACAGCCACAGAGTAACTCCATGAATGTTACGAAAAGATGTTTGAAGCGGAGATGAGTAGATGATTTTCTTGAAGTCAGCATGTGCGGTACAGCACAGGCAGGAATAAACGGAGTAGCAGTGGTTTTAAGGTGCTCTGATCAGGGTGAAACAGAGGGACGGCATGAAGGATTGGACATGACAGGCTCAGACCAGCTCTGACTCCTTTCCCTGCTTGAACTATTGCAATGTTTAACTGTGTGATACTTGTATTCATCATAATAGACACACACACAAAAAAAAACCTCTGGAGCCAAGTACTAATCCCAACAGGAAGTCCACCATTTTGGAGTGAATATCCAAAGTATGCCCCATTTTTGCCAATTTTCAGCTTTAACAAACTCCTCCTTACAGGGTTGACCTTAGTGTTGTCAAACCATATCATTGTCATCTACAGTCTTTTTTGATTTCATTCTCTCAGAAGCAGTTTGAGTATGGCAGTCAAAGTTCGATGTATCGCTATGAAACCAGAAGGTGCCATAACTTCACACTGTAGCAGGTTAAACACAAGCACCTCAATATTGGTCAAGAAGTCCTGAGAAAACAAGACAATATGCAGGGCACTGAAAATTGGTACAAAGCCTTATTGTATCTGCTCGGATTTATCTTCCTTTTTTTTCTGGCACAATTGTCACGATTTTGACGCTAGATATGCTTGTATTTTTGCAAAAGATTGCACATACATCAGATGTGTCAAAAATGTGTATTTTTAAATGGTTTTAAAAATGACTGTCACATAATGCTTTGGTGGCACCCCTATAAACTCTAAAACATTGAGCCCCCAAATGTCAGTTCACCTACAAGTACAGTCACAGTGCCATCTAATGGTAGTATGAAATTAGCCTCATGGAACATTGTCCAACATGAAAAAAGACAAAATGTTCTACGTATGACATGAACAGTGACATGTATCCTCTATGGATATTCTCTATGATCCCTCAGTAAACATTGGAACAGGGATTTAACTGTGTCGTCATGGTGCCTAAATGACACCAGACCTAACAGTGACTCTGTATCAACAATTATGAAATCCCTCAGCCATGGTCCTGATGTGGAATACTTCATGTGTGACCCTTTCTGAGCTGTGTGAAACCCACTGACTAACATCTTCTGATCGGGCTGATGTTTACACGAGTAGAAAGTGTCATGAATTTAATTTCAGCTCTTTGCTTTTCATACGGATTAGTGTCATGCATGACTAAAAACCTGTACCCCCCTAGTTTAAGGGAGCGAGGGGCCATTCATCACGGTTTAGAGTTTTAATGTTGCTCATTTTGTTGATTATTTTGTCTGTTTACTGCACATCCACTCATGGATTCAGTGCTATATTTTAATGTCCAGTGCATGTCCAGTGTGAATGTGTTTCTTATGATAACTCAGGTGTTATACTTTCTCCTTGTACAGTATATTTTTTAAATGTTTTATCATATATGTTTTATCCCTTTGTATCACATATTTCCTTTTCCTCACCTATTCTTGGGTGCCTCTTGTAACATTTAGCCAGGGATGGAAATTACCATTTTGGATAAATCTGGCATATTTACAGTAATGTTTGTTGATATGTTTCTGTATGATAAAAAAAAAGTGAATAAATACATAAATAATACTTGGCTGCTGTTTATTACACAGGTAGAATAAACTTAAAAGTCATGATGGCTTAACATTCCTGTGTTTAAGTGTCTTTAGGGAGATGTTTAGTAGTTTATTTACCCCTGCGCTGGTTGCATTACTGTACTTAAATACAACTATAAAGCAGATTTAGTGCCGTGAACCTGCACCGTGGTGTGGATCCACCTCCGACTGTGCAGTTTACGGTGTTTTCATCCTTTACTGGCGATAATCCTGCAGGGAACAGCGTTACACGGTCCATGTTTTCAACTGGAATCCAGCGCTTTTCCCGTAAGAAGCGAATTCAGAAAAGTCACACGGCCGTCACATGACTTCTTATCTGCCCGGATACTAGTGGAGCAGAGTTAGGAGAGCTGAGGACGAGGATGGAGCGGCAAAAAAGAAAAAAAAAAAAAAAAAAAAAAACAACACGCAGGACGGATCCACAGCGCTCACTCCCACCCACATGTTATGACTCACGTATGACTCACCGAACGTGCCAGGAACAAGAGCACTGCTACTTCCCTGGAATATCAACACAGAGGAAAAAAAAAACTAAAAAACTAAAACTCTCGGGTATCTTACAGCCTAATACCGGGAATCCATGCGTTTCTGATTTTTTCCCTTTTGTTCCGACACACATCCCCACTCACCCACCCTCCACCCCCCCATCCGTCCGTCCTCCTCCTCCTTCCCCGGGGGCTTTTGCACTTCATTTATCCGGACACTGAGCAGAGGCTGCGCTTCTGGGAACATAAACTCTTTGCTCAAGGCTGCAGCACTTTATTACGCTGATGTGAAACACAAAGCTGTACAACACCAACTTTGTCTTTTAAGTGACTTCTGTGGTGAAGTAAACAAATAGGCCTGTCATGTCACGCAGCCTAAGTGTCAACAGTCAACAACTGGCATCACATGGACCTATATGTGCTTTTTATGCAGTGAGGATATAGATTCATGTGGCTCAAACTTTTTCAGTGCAACACCCAAAAGAGGAATCTGGACCCAAACTCGCAACATGCGTTAGAAAAAAAAATCAGTTTTATGTGTCTTATTTCACTGTTCAGATGTAAACAATATGCATAAAATGAGGACAGAATGTATGTTGCTCATTTGGTGCTATGTGTGTCTTGTTAATTTGATCAATATGAACAAAAATAAGACAAATCCACAGGAAGACTGACTACAACAACGTTAATTAGTCAACAACTAAAAAATGAAGGATTTTGGAGATCGTCTTTGGAATTTTGAAGAAAGCAACTTTACTGTTTCCAGCTTAAAGGAGACATATTGTACCCGTTTAACAAGTTAATGCAGTGAGGGAGGGGCGTCATTGGTTTTCACTGTGCTGTCATTCTGTTTTATATTTAATTTGTGTTCATGTACGTGTTTTAGATGATTTTGACGTTGTATGGCTGCTACCTTGGCCAGGTCTCCCCTGTAAAAGAGATTTGTGATGGGACTTCAATGGGACTTCCTGGTTAAATAAAGCTAAATAAGTAAAATGATGTAAGTCGTACATGACTGACTAATTTGTATTTTAACCATCAGCTCAAGCACATGCACAGGTTAACTGTACTGTGTATATGAACTCCACATTTTCAGCTGTGTTCCAAACAGGCTGTTTTAATATGAGCTGTTTAAATGCAAATGAGTCACTACTGACCACACCCCTTTTCTGTCAGTGCCATGGATGCTGTCATGTAGATGCTCTGCTAGGGTCCAGGATGGTCCCGGTGGTTCTGATGGTTCTCGTGGTGCAGGACTGACTGAGAGCACTAACTTAGTGACATCACAAGAACAGAGAAATCACAGCTTATTTCAGACCAAGTTAAATGTCTTTCTTAATAGAGGGAGTGTTTTGATATTTTGTTTTATTTTCAGAGCCACCAGGTCTGTTCTGTTGTGGAAAAAAGAAATGAAAGCCAGATATTTCACAATATGTCTCCTTTACATCTGAATATTTTCCGGTTTATTTACTCCTCTATCGTAGTAATCTTAATATCCTTTGGTTGCAGAGAAAGCTTTGGGAAACACTTCATTGTCATTTTCAGATTGTCTGTAGACCAAATGATTGTTATTTAAATAATCAATAATATAAGTGACCACTAGTTGCAGCGCTAATAAAAAGAATTTATTATTTTAAAGGCCATTCATTGTACTATGTCATTTATTTTGAACCACAATATTATTTGGAAATTTTGCAATATGCAATTTTTTGATTTGTGTCTCATTAAGTGATTTGAGGACAGTATAAAAGTGACAAATTTCAAATTTGTGTTTTTTCCAAAACATAAATAAATAATTATATTACTAGGGTTGCAATTCAACCGACTGTGCAGCTGTTTCTGTATACCTTATATGTGCAGTATTAGTTACAAATGAAAATAACACTATTATACAGATGTGTCATGGGGTGGGTTGCAGATTTAGGAGGTCAAAGGTCAGAAAAGGAGGATCGATTCTCATTTGACTGATCAACTCTTCTTCCTGTCTCATCATCATCATCATCATCATCGAGCTTTTCAGTGGTTGTCGTAGAAACAGTTGCCATGACACCCAGTGCCCGTAAGTGATGCAAGAGTTCCAGGTGCAGGGAGACAGTGAACCATAGAACGCACGTGTGTGTGTTTAGGTACAGAGAGTTTGTAAACCGATACACTCTCACTGGAAGATAATAGGAATTTGGCTCTGGGCCTTTTTTCCATAGAAGTCCCTTTACTTTTATGTTCCCACCTGGGAGCTGTGGGGGGTAGATACTCGGGTAGAAAGTCTGATAAGTGTGCAAGTGTGTGTGAAACTTACCTGCGATCACACCACCGAACAGACTGTACCAGCAAACACACAAGAACTCTAGAAACAACGCTGGCTGCTACGTAACAGCAGTTCTCAGCATCACAATCTGTATTTTTAAACATGCTCCGCTTCTCTTCCTGTTCTGCAGATACGTTGCTAAGCATTCAGAATGTCAAATTAGGACTTTCAATGTTTGGCTCTTTAATTCCATGTCTGGATCAAACACAGTTACAGGGTGGACGTTTCCACCGTGCAGAGTGAAGGAAGGCGCTCATTTCCATTGCAGATTCTGATCTTTCTTTGCTTTACAACTGTTACATAAAAATACCTGAACTCACACTGTTGAGAAATAATCAAACTGGGGTTTATTGCAAAAACATGTTTGACTGCTTTTCAGCTGTGTAACAGCAGAAAAACTCGAACTCAAGAGGCCATAGTTCATATAAAGGCAGGACATGTGTCCAATAATGTTCTAATGACAAAATTTTTCATCAGTTGATACTGATGATTATTATAATAAATATCAAATCATGAGTTTATTTAGGTTTAAATGTTGAGTTTGGGTCCTGAGTAAAAGCTGAAGTTGCTTTAAAAAATGTGAAGGATTAAAGCAATTGAAGAAAGTGTAAATGAAAAAAATGCAGAAGACCAAAAGTCTAAAGGACAATAGCAAACCAGAAAGATGTAGAAGATGGAAAAAATGCAAGAAAACAACAAGATCAAAATGATGCAAAAAGACTAAAGATGAAAAAATATCAAATAATGTGGAAAAAATGTACAATGTGGAAAACATGAAAATGACAAATGGCCTTAAAGATGAAAATGAAGATATGCAAAAACTTAAAAGGAAAATCAATGTAAAAGACCCAAAAAGATTAAAAATACGTAGTTTTATGAGCAAACACTGACATCACCTGAAGTCAAAGTAAACAGAATGAGCACTATCTGAGTTCTCAGTGATTAAATCATGATAAAAAAAAATTACATTTAAATGAGTAGAAAACAACCGTGTAAAACAACAAAACATGAAAAGATAATAACGTCAACAAAATAAAATCCAAAAAGACAAAACAAAGAATAAAAACGTGTATCATGATAAATCATCTTCATTAAATATGACAACATAAAACATATTTACGATTGCCTCCATGCTACCGCCCACCCCTGCGTCCGTGCTACATTTAGATGTTTTTTGTGTTAGTGTTACTTGTATTTATTAAGTGAGATTTGAAAGTGAAGATTTTTTTTTTTTTTTTTTACAAAAGTTTAGCCTCAAAATTAAATAAAATGTGAAGTAAACTAAATGTGTGTCTTTATTTCTAAAGGCTGCATTTATTCATGGCATCCGTTAAGTTTCTTTCTTCCATAACCTTGTCATGTTGACCCTCCTCCTCCTCCTCCTCCTCCTCCTCTGTCCCTCTTCTGCACTCTGTTCTAATTTGCGTGCGCGCCTCCGCGGGCGCAGGCACGCTCACTGGGGGCTCGGCCCTACGCAATGGAAAGGGGGCGCGCCCGACTTAAAGCAGCGCGTTGTCCAGTGTGGATGTGTCGCAGATTTTAAAAAGTGAGAGAGGCAAAAGCAGCTGGACTTTAGCGCGCGGGGGCTCGTCAGCGCACAAACCCAGCGTTTCCTGACGGGGAGCAGAGCGACAGCAGCGGACACACTTTGCGTCTCCTCCGCCTCCTCTTTAGCTGTTTGCGCTTCACATCTTCAAGAACAACAACACAGACCCAGTTCGCGTCCTGTTCGGAGCGTGCGGAGCAGCGCGCGGAGATGGAGCTGTCATCCATCGGAGACCAAGTGTTTGCCGTGGAGTCAATAACGAAGAAGAGGATCCGAAAGGTGAGAAGCGCTGAGTTACACACTTCATGCAACTTATGTAACTTATTTTTATCCACACGGAGAAGCGTACTCTGTGTTCTGCCGCTTGTCCTCATGCACAACAAAACTAGGCTACGCAGTTTACCTATAGCTTACGTAAAATACATTCATCCACTTTCCCACGGGGGTTGAACTGAAACAGTGTTTCGTAATTTGGAGACGTTCTGTGCGTCCTTCCCGTGCAGCGGCTCAGCTGCTGCGGCATGGCCGTGTTTTGCTGGAGCCTCCGCCGCTGTAGTAAACTGTGGAGGGGGTGTGTGTCCTGAAAGCGGCCGCACGGACAGTGTGCGGGAAGCTACGCACTTTATTTAGGTTACGGCATCAGGAGCCTGAAACTGCTGCGTAATGTCACCGACTGCTGCGTGATGGTGACCCGTGGATTTCCAGCGCAGGGATGGTGTGTGATGTGACATGAAGTGAAGTGCACACACTCACTTTAACCCCGTACACACCATGTTATGACACAGCGTTATAACATGTGCGCGCACGCAGTGTAATGTGTGATTAATTTCATTTTATTGTACTTAAATGAAACGAACCACGCAGCATTAGCCCCATACGGGAGGATAATAAAGTTTATAATGTTTGAATATTATTTTATAACTCATTCACTTTCCCCGTGTGTTGACCTATCAGAGCGCATATTTTTCACTCAGGATGACGGGGATGGTTGATGAGAGCGCAGACTTAAACGTTGCGCAACACGCGTTGTTTACATGTTCTCGTGGCCCCACCTATTCCAACCACCGGTGTAATGTTCTAGAAAGAGCCCGTGCATTGTTGGAGCCGACTCGTGCAACCATGTGCGTTCACGTCAGCACGGAGAGAGAGAGAGAGAGAGAGAGAGAAGAGCTGGTGTTTGGAGGCCACCCAGCCCCGCTGTCATTGACGTCATCCTCCCAGAAAAACACTGTTTGAAAAGGAGAAAAATGTCCGCGACCCTCCCTCTCTCCACACGTTAAAGTGACAGTCATGCTTTTCTGCCTCGCGAACAGACGGCAGCGTCCCTTCTGCACCGCACCGGGGCAGAGCTGAGGGGCAGGTTGTGTGTCCGACTGTGAGCTGCATCTCCTCTAACCCCTCCCTCCCCTCTGTGTCTCCTCAGGGGAATGTGGAGTACCTACTGAAATGGCAGGGTTGGCCCCAAAAGTGAGTAAGACTTGAGTCATCATACAGTGACCTCATCCCTTTAATACTCTATATACTCAGCCTGTGCAAATATCTGGATAACAACACCATGTCCTCTGCACATAGATAGATAGATAGATAGATAGATAGGTTGATTGATTGATAGATTTGAATTTCATAGTTGTATGTGTGTTTGACAGGGACAGTACTTGGGAACCAGAGGACAATATTTTGGACCCACGCCTGGTCCTGGCCTATGAAGAGAAGTGAGTGTCCGTTGAAGTTTTCTTTTGTTGTCATTCTCTCACACAACTTTCTTTTTTTTTCTCACTTTGGCATCTTTGTTTCTTCCAGTCAGGAGAAGATCCGAGCTCTGGCCTATCGTCGGAAAGGTCTCCGGCCGAGGAGGCTCGTCCTGCGGGTAAGGACACCTGTTCCTCTTCTAGTTTTACAAGCCTTTGTTATATTTTGGGTCTTTAGTTGTGACTGCTCAGCCTGGGTGTAGTTTCACATCGACTCTGCACTGGCTGGTAAAACAAGTGTAGAGACATGGTTATACCACAAAGTGAAAACATACAGGAATTAGAAAAATCCACTCTTTACAGTCAATTATTGTTTACAAAGAGCATTTCTAGTTGTCAGGCAAAAGCAGTTTATTTTACACTGATGCTCCACAGTGAACAAAAGCAATGTAATGGATGCAGAAATACTGTACAGGTTCTGGCAGTCAATACTTGAGATAAAAGCTGTTTTTCTCTTAGTGACGGGTGTGGCACTCATCGTCTGCTACTATCACTTTCAGTTACATTAAGGGGATGAGTCAGATTAAAGGGATACTGGGAAACATTAACAAATGATGACAACAGTCCCGATTAGAGGAAGTTCTTTTAAATAGTGAGACTAATGTTACTCAAATGTAATAGAAAAGAACTAAATCTGCATTTTGTATGCAATACTAGTCAACCGTCTGGATACACACCTTCTCCCTCAGGCAGTTTTTCTTTATTTTTTAATTATTTTCAAAGTTGTACATTAATACTGAGGACATCCAAACTTTGAATGACCATGTATAGTATTATGTAATAAACAAGGGCATAGATTTTGTCTGAACACTGGCAGACTGGGGGGGGGCACAAAATAATCAATAAAATGAATAAAAATGAACCAAATATTTAACGAAATGAAGAAAAATAAACAAACTAATGAACAAAATGAGGAAAAATGAAGAAAGTAATTAAGAAAATGAGGGACAATCATGAAACTAATCAATAAAATGAGTAAAAATAACAAAATAATTAAGAAAATGAGTTAAAATGATGATAATAATCAATAAAATTAGTTAAAATGAATGAAATAATTAAGAAAATGTGGAAAAATGAACAAAATACAAAAGTTAAAAAAAACTGACAATGTGCAATAAATGAACAAATGAAATAATCATGAAACTCAACAAAATTATGAAACAAAAATATGCACAACACTGAATAACAAAAAAAATGAGGAAAAACAAACAAACTAGTCGAGACAATGAGTAAAATTGATCAAGAAAATGATCCAATAAACAAAACATGCAAAACTATGCAGCAAAATGAGTGAAAACATAAAAACAGTCAAGAAAAACGAGCAAAAATAAAGTGTGACAAAATTAACTTACAATGAGGAAACCAATTTTACGCACGAAAACAAAATGAACAATATCTGCTAAAAATCAACATATATTAGCACATAGTCAAGAAAATTAAAATAAACCAACAGTTGAGGCCATTAGTCAAGTAAAACAGGATTTTTAGACATAAAAAGCTGCATATCATGACGGCACTTTTAAAATACCTGCATATTATGTCAACAATACTGATCGTTTTATTGCTCAACTCTGCTTTAATCTTATTGCATCTGTCGCTTATTGCTATCTGTTGTGTCCTTGTATCACTTTGGTCCAGAACATCTTCGCCATGGACCTCCGCAGCGCCCACAAGATGCCGGAGAAGACCCCTCCTCGTCTCCGCCTCTCCCTCACCCGCTCCATGAGCACCGACGTGGATCACCGGCCCCTCAGGAGGAGGAGGAGCAGGCTGAGGGTGCCCAAACGCAGACTGGAGGGGGCCTTGAACAAACCCATCCGTCCAGTGAGGAAGAAGGAGGAGGAGGAGGAGGAAGAGGTGATGGTGGCAGAATGGGGGGGCACCAGCGAAGAGGAGAAGCAGGAGTCGGAGAGCAACACTGAGGAACGATGTGAAGGCAGTTTATACGGTCAGTCTGACAAATTTAACACCTTTTTAACTTTCGTGTAGAATTTCAGGTGGATTTTGGTTAGTTTCACACATCCAGAGGTAGGTTTATTTTCAGGGATTGACTAGTTTTATTGGAATTCTTATCCAGTTCACAGTGACACCCACTGAATACTGAATGCAATCATTGAAACAAAGGGCCGAGACACTGCAGGTTTTCTTTCCAGCCGCTCGCTAAAGCTGGTGTTTTCACTGAAGAGCAATCAATGGGAAGGAATTCAGTGAAATCACCTGCTGAAGAGACTGGTTGGAAAGAAAAAGTGTAGCATCTCGGTCCTCCATGGCAACGACTGGACAGCCCTGCAGCAATTGATCATAATGCTATTCGCAGTCATTAGGAAGGTCACAGTATAGAACTGTCTCTATAGCAACATATTATAAATTATACCCATTTATAATAAGACCACAACAGTATTATATATTCACTCAAGGGTCATAATACGTAACCTTCCCCAGCTATTAAAGATGTCATACAAATAAGTTTAATACAGAATACTTCATTTCACTGAAAAGGGTCTGAAAATTGCAGTTCCATAAGATTTAGAAGGATGTTGTTCTGCAGAAAAATGAACGTGTCATAGAACACAGTACCTGCTCTAATACTCATCAATGTGGATCCTATGGTGTTAATTACCATATTCTTCCAAATAAGCTCTGCGAGCATGGATTTGGGTAGTTCTTTGGTAACCCAGTGGAGTTAACATCCTAGGTAAACGAGCACCTTTCCCAGCTGACATAAAGAAAATTTGCGATACATTTGTTTTATATGTCAACAGGACATTATATCCATGGGAATGTTTGTTTGTCTGAGAAAAAAACATGGTAGGGACTTTTTGGGCCGGGGCACATAATCAGAATACTAATTCAAGGTAGGTCAAGAGGTCAGCACCCTTTAAGTAATACTTCTGCCATCTATTTTGGACATTCCAGCAGGCCCGATGCTGCAGAAAAACAAATTTTACCCTTGACCTCGGACCTGGCTCTTGACCTTAAATGTAGGTCAAGACATCACTTTAGGTCAGTGCTGGATCACTGATCAATCGATACCATTATTTTTGGGATATCCCAGCAGGTCCCATACTGCACAAAACCTTTTTTGACCTTTGGCCTCAGTCAAGAGGTCATCGTACCTCAAAGATCTAACACACCACAACCACTGACCCACCCTAACCTTAACCCTAGGGTGCTGTTGGGCCGTGGTGATTATATAGCTTAAGTTTAACATTTGACTTTTTCACTGAATATTTTGATTTTGCAAATAAATTAATTTCATATTTTTTAAATAAATTTCTAAGCACATGTTCTACCAAACAGTTTGATTGTGAAGATGCTAATATATTCACAATACATTTTATTGAAACAAAATAAAAAAAAACTTTTAATCCTTTGCTGTTTTATTGATATATTTAAAGGTCCCATACTGTAAAAATGTATCTTTATTGGGTTTTAGGGTTTACATGTAGTAAACTCTCCGATGCCATATAAAACCTGTGAAAATATGAACATTAGTGCCAGTTGTAAGGAATTTTCACCACAAAATAGCCTTTAGAAAAAACAACCTGTTTTGAGTTTTTGTAACTTGTGACATCATATGTTAAAATTACGGCAGTCAAAATTAACACGTTAATCTGGATTAACCCATTTGCATGATTAATAGGACTAAAACTTTTAATGCAATTAACGAGATTAATGCATTAACACGATTAACGCACAATAACTCACATATCAAGGAAAAAGTTATGAAATCTTACAAATTACATTTGAGCCACGTCACTGATAACGTCTTTAGTATTTACTGCTTCTAAGTCAATATAAATGTAAAAGTATAAGTCTTTACACATTTTGAAACAAATTACATTAGTTACTGATAAAAACAATGAACCAAGTGTAAAAAAAAAAGCAAAAACATCTGAGCAGAACATTGCAGAAGTTCTGTTAAGTCCCACAAAGCAGCTGGAATTTACTTTAGTTACACAAGTTCATATCAGAAAAAAATATACATTTTAATGTAAAATATGTAATTTTAGTCAAGTGTCTACATCACCTTCTATCACGAGTGTTTTTGCTCCCACAAAATGAAAAACAACACAGGTGTATTAATTGTGATTAATTGAAATTAATCCACAGTGACCCTGTGATTAATCAGATTAAAATTTTTAATCGTTTGACAGCCCTAGTTAAAATGCATTAGTTCCAACCCATGAGCCACCGGCCACTCGTCCTGACCAGACTGATCTGAAAACTGTCCATGGAAAGTGCATCATCGTGTGTTTACAGTCAGGTTCAGCCAATCAGTGCTTTCTGATGAAAAGTGGGCGGGGACAACACCTCAGTGAAATCAGAGGGTGGTAATGTCTAATTATGAAACTTTCAAATCCTCAGAACAATTGAATCACTCTTTCAGGGTCTAGTGTAGGTAGAAAATCGATTTTTAACGAAGTTTTCTTTTGCAGCTTTTTGTCATTTTCATAATTTTAGGAAGAAAATGAACTTTTCACAGCTTGTTTTACCTTTAATAACTCTGAGTTGCACTTTAAAAACAATAAATGTGTGTCTGTGTCTCAGGCCAGTCAGAGTGCAGTTCTCCTCCTCTGCTGGAGCGACAGGACCTGGAGCTGGAGCTGGAGGAGAGGGTGGACATGCAGCCCACAGCGGCGGACACAGACACATGGGCCGTGCCTGACAGACAAGACGGAGGGACGTCTGAAACGACAGATAACAAGACTTTTGTGAGCGACCAATCAAAGGACAGCTCCTGCACTGTAACAGGAGATGCGGTTGCCGCGGGCGACGGCTCAGACGCGGGCAGAGGCGATGAGGGCGTGGAGCTCGAAACGCAGTGTCTCAGTGAATGTCAGAGCAACAAGGCGACCTCGGTGGTAGTGAGTACTGAGGGGAGCAGCGAGGCGGTGGAGGTGAGGGCACAGGAAGAGGGAGGTGACAATCAAAATGCGGCGGTGACGACACAGCGCCCAGCCAGTCCGACAACACAGAATCCCCGGAAGGTGATTGTGACGGAGGTGACGATCAACTCGCTGACGGTGACGTTTAAAGAAGCCACAGTGGCTCAAGGCTTCTTTAAGGGCTACTGAATGACGAGCAGGAGGGAGGGCCCAATAACCATAATTAGACTTACCACTCATTTTTACATGTAAATAGTTGTGTATGTAAGATAATCCCTCATGTTTACAAAGCTACACTCATTTCCTACTGGGTTCAATGAAGACATTATTGCCTTTGAATGAAAAATGAGTGGTAATTTTATCATTGTGGCTCATTTATTAGGTGTGATAGGATGCCCGAGGCCCCAACTAAAAACAGGCTCCATTGTCAGGGCTGCTGGCTTTCACCGAGACAGATGGTGAGAGAGCAGTCGAAACATTATTACTTCCATGCAGCTATTTTTTCCAGCCGTCCTCAGTGCTTTCCAGCAAGACCTTGGTCTCCCACTCAGATCTGCACCGGGGCCCATTTCAGTCGCTCCTCTTTCTTACGAATAACGTTTTGTAAAGATCTTGCTGTGTGTGTGTTTTTTTTTTTTTTTTTTGTTTTGTTTTGTTTTTTTCCCAGTATTCGCACGGAGCTAAGCGCATGCCCTGTCAGTATGTGCCACATCATGCACAAAGCCCTGTCCTGCGCTTCAGTGAGGAGGTTTATTTCTGTCACAAAAGAAACAAAGGAGAGAATTAATGCCTGCCGCTTAGATGAAGTTGTGCAATTCAAGGAGGATGGATGCTGTAAAAGAAGTGCACAGTTGTGTTTTGCCGTCCGTCTGTCGCTTTACTTTTCAAGTCTGAAATGCTACCTGGTTCTATTTTTGTATTACCAATTGATAGTCCACTCTTTTCTCTAGCCTTCGTGCATTTCAAAAGAGCCTCTCAGCTTACACCGCCACTGTTAACGCTGTGTAGGGTAATGTACACATGGAAGCAAACTGTGCGCACATTAGGTGGGACAGTAGTGAGCTGTTATTTATTGCATGTCATTATGATACGCTATAAGCGAAACTAACTTATGTCACTTTCTGTGTCTCAATCTGTCATTCTCTGACAAACATGAATTGTCAACAGTGTCTTCTCTTGGGAAATAAATTTTTATTTTGACTGCATTTCCAATAAATATGTAGTAAAACTGACGCCTCCTGTGGGATTACTGGCCTTTAAGTCGAGTCTCGTGCAAGAAGTGAAAGGGACATTACATCAAAACAAAAAAACATAAGGCATGGTTTTACTTTTCTTTTGTGTTTTTGTTTATTTTGTTGATAATTGTATTCATTTTAATTTATTTTCCTGATTATTGT